>CAUYQV010106566.1:0-13115 GCA_963574575.1 Galagoides demidoff
TTGTGGCGGGTGCCTGTGGTCCCCACTACTTGGGAGGCAGAGGCAGGAGACTCGCTTGAGCCCAGGAGTTGGAGGTTGCTATGAGCTGTGATGCCATGGCACTCTACCCAGGGGGATAGCTTGACGCTCCATCTCAAAAAAAAAAAAAAAGTTTCTATTTCCTTGGTATTCCCCTTCAACTACCCAATCAGGCTGCACCACCTCGGGACCCTGGTTAGGAAATCCCCCACCCCACAACCTGTACCAATACAAATCCTCCCCATACTAGTGAAATCATCAACCACCAATCAAAAGTGTACACGTGCCCAACCCTAACCTTCTTGCTTTCTGTACCCTATAAAAACTTTCCCCTCCCCAGGTTCAGGGCTCGTCCTCGGCTTGCATGCCAGGAGAGTCCGGGCCCGGGCTTGAATAAAGCTCACCTCGTTTTTCTTTTATATCGGAATGTGTCTCTGACTGTCTGTTGGGGGCACTTCGGGGAATTTCGGGCACAACAATGTTGTAGTGAGGAATTGATGTTACTGATTGTTTTTACCTTCGGTAGAATTCTTGGTAAGACTAGACATCGTAGCAGTTGTATTCACCTAGCCATTTGGAAATTC
The DNA here is from genome assembly GCA_963574575.1 of Galagoides demidoff. Taxonomy (NCBI): domain Eukaryota; kingdom Metazoa; phylum Chordata; class Mammalia; order Primates; family Galagidae; genus Galagoides; species Galagoides demidoff. The sequence goes on from CAUYQV010106566.1 coordinate 603, forward strand.
TGATTTCTGTATATTTCTTACATTGGAGGTTTTGGTTATCAGTCTGAACTTGAGTTGAGAGTGGCTGAAGCTGCCCGAAGACAGTATAAAAAAATGAAGATGCACACTAAGGCAGGAATCAGAAAAACTCTTGACAGTTTGCTAGTGGGTAATTTGCTTGTAAGCGACATCACTTAAGCAATCTTGGGAGTCATAGTTCCCTCACTGTGAGTGTGCAGACAGTTACATGTGAGATCAGTGTTCCTTGGAAACAGTTAACTGTGAGATCAAAGCAGTTTGGAAACACAGTCTAGTTGATCAGAAGGAACGTGCAGCTAAAACTTCTGACAAGCAAGCTGTAGAAGTTATAAACTTTCATCTCGGATCTGTCCGGAAGCTCCGTTGGGGGTGGGGAGGAGTTTTTCGTGCAACGAGCATACTGCTGTTTTATATGCTGGAAAACTACTCTCACTGACAGAAGACTGGGGTATTTTGGAAGAAGACTGCAATCTGTGAGCACACTCGCAAAAAGAGCGGGTGACATCGGAAGTGCTCTGGGAGAAGAGTGCTGGCTGTATGCAGATTTTCGGAAAGGAAGGTTGAGGACTCAGGCGCACTGTGAGAAGAGTGCTGTCTAGGTGCACAGTGGCAGAGAGGAGCGAGGAGGACAAAGGAAGTCAATGGGCATTCAGCTATGTGCAGGGTGGTGAGATGAGCAGATTGCCACTGCTCCAGCTAATATCCTGCAGTATTCCCCTTGCAGGTATCTGCTCTTCGCTCAAGCTCCTTAGAGCTGACCATGAATGCTAGTTTCAGAACTTCACAATACTTCATCCCAGACTGTCTTCTTGCACTTTCCTTATAAACACTTCGGCGTGTTCCCAAAGGGAAATCCTTTCCGGAGAATACTCACGTATGGGTCGTACTTGTAACTCACTCATGCACTGAGCACTCCTCAGGAGGGACCTGAAATACTTCTGAGTGCTTCATTGAGGGGCCAACCAACCACGTGCATGATCTCAGTGAAAATCCAAGTTTGCCAGCATCTGTAACTGGCAGTATGCTCGTGGGAGAAAAAAGTGTTACTTTTCTCCACCTCAATAAGCTTTACAGAGCTTCTCTGGATGGAAGTATAAAACTTTTCCAAAAGCGTGCTGGTGTGTGTTTCCAAAGTACAATCTAGTCGTGAGAATGTAACCCTATTGCTAACCTTGACTGTGACCTTGACCCTGAACCAGACCTTGACCCTGAACCTGACCCTGACTCTGAACTTTACCCATACCTTGACCTTAACCTTGACCCTGACTCTGAACTTGACCCCGACCCTGACCTTGACCCTGACCCTGACCCTAATCTTGATCCTGACCTAACCCTAACCCAAACCCTAACACTAACCCTAACATCAACCCCAAACCTAACCCTAACCCCAACCAATCTTAATCCTAACCCTAAACTTGACCGTGACCTTGACACTGACCCTGTCCCCGACCCTGACTCTGACCCTGAACTTTACCCTGACCCTGACTCTAACCTTGACCCTAACCCTGACCTTGACCCCGAACCTGACCCTAATCTTGATCCTGACCTAACGCTAACCCCAACCCTAACCCTAACCCCAAGACCAATCTTAATCTTAACCCTAACCTTAACTGTGACCTTGACCCTGACCCTTATCTTGACACTGACCCTGACCCTAATCTTGATCCTAACCTAACCCTAACCCCAACACTATCCCTAATACCAACCCCAAACCTAAACCTAAACACAAGCCCAATTTTAACCCTAACCCTAAACTTGACCATTACCCTGACCCTGACCTTGACCCCGACCCTGACCCTAATCTTGATCCTTACCTAACCCTAACCCTAACACCAACCCCAACCCTAACCCGAACCCAAAGCCCAATCTTAAACCTAACCCTAACTTTGAACGTGACCTTGACCTTGATCCTGATCTTGACCGAGTCTGACCCTGACCCTGAACTTTACCCTGCCCTGACCTTAACCTTGACCTTGACCCTGACCCTGACCTTGATCCTGACCATAACCCTAATCTTGATTCTGACCTAAACCTATCCCCAATCTTAACACTACCCCTAACACCTCCCCAATCTTAACACTACCCCTAACACCAACCCAAACACTAAACCTAACCCCAAGCCCAATTTTAACCCTAACCCTAACCTTGACCATGACCTTGACCCTGAGGCTGACATTGACCCCAATCATGACCCTGACCGTGAATTTGCCCTGACCCTGACCTTAACCTTGATCCTTAGCCTGACCCCGAACTTGAACCTGAAACTGACCCTAATCTTCATTCTGACCTAACCCTAAACCCAACCATAACCCTAACCATAACACCAAACCCAACCCTAAACCTAACCCCAAGCCCAATCTTAACCCTAACCTTGACCATGAGCCTGACGACCTTGACCCTGACCCTAGTCTTGATCTTGACCTAACCCTAACGCTAACCCTAACACCAACCCCAACCCTAAACTTAACCTTGACCGTGAACTTGACCCTGAACCTGAACTTGACCCAGACCCTGACCATGATCTTTACCCTGACCTGCCCTGAACTTGCCTCCGAACATGACCCTAAATTGATCCTGACTTGACCCTAACCCCAACCCTAACTCTAACCCTAACACCAACCCACATTCTTTTTTTTTTTTTTGAGACGGAGCCTCAAGCCATCCCCCTGGGTAGAATGCCATGGCATCACAGCTCATAGCAACTTCCAACTCCTGGGCTCAAGCGAGTCTCCTGCCTCCACCTCCCAAGTAGCTGGGACCACAGGCGCCCGCCACAATGCCCGGCCATTTTTTTTTTTGGTTGCAGCCATCATTGTTGTTTGGCGGGCCCGGGCTGGGGATTCGAACCCGCCACCTTAGGTGTACGTGGCTGGCGCCTTAGCCGATTGAGCCACAGGCGCCGAGCCCATATGGTTGTTTTTTAATTTCAGGTTAATATGATGAGATGTATGATTGGGTTACGTTGTTTGTGATTCCAAGGTAAAGTCTGAGTTATAGTTGAGTCCTTCCCCCCCTCCACGAGTGTTCCATATACCTGTACACTGTATCTGAAAGGTGAAAACTTACTGAGCCCTTCTCCTCCCCCCTTCTTGAATTTAATTGTGTTTTCTCTCATGTGGGCCTGTAGTTGTTAATCTACTAGTTTTAACTTAGTATTGAGTGCATGGGATGCTTGCTTCTTCATTCTTGAGATACTTTACTTAGGAGAATGTTCTCTAAATCCTCCCAGGTAAGTACAAAAGACGCAAAGCCTCCATCTTTTTATGGCTGAATAATATTCCATGGTATACATACACCACAGTTTACTGATCCATTCATGGGTTAAAGGGTACTTGGGTTATTTCCATATCTTTGCCATTGTAAATTGAACTGTTGTAAGCATTCAAGTGCAAATGTCCTTATAGTAAATGATCTTTTTTCTTCTGGGTAGATACCTAGTAATGCAATTGCAGGATCAACTGAAAGGTCTACTTTTAGTTGTTTGAGAATTCTCCATACTTCTCTCCAAAGAGGCTGTATTAGTTTGTAATCCTACCAACAATGCATAAATGTACCCTTTGCCCCACATCTACACCAGCATCTACAGCTTTGGGACCTTGTGATGTGGCCTATTCTCACTGGGCTTAGGTGATATCTCAAAGTGGTTTTGATTTGCATTTCTCTAATGATTAGGGAGGATAAGCATTTTTTCAACCATTAGTTTGTCTTCTTGGGAAAAAGGTCTGTTCAAGATAAATAAATAGGACCTGATCAAGTTTAAAAGCTTCTGCACAGTTAAGGACACAGTCAACAAAACAAATAGGTAACCTTTAGAATGGGAGAAGATATTCCCATGTTACAAATCTGACAAACAGCTAATAACCAGAATTTGCAAAGAACTCAAGCAAATCAATATGAAAAGAGCAAACACCTTCATTAATCACTGGGCAAGAGACATAAACTCGCTCCATCTTTAAATGCAGCACAAGCAGCTAGAAGATTTCAGAGTTCCCCTCCAGCTGGGGGTGTGTTTGTTCATCACGGCATTCCTGGTTCCTAGCACTGACCCTAGCACAGAGGGAGCACTTATAAACATCTGCTAAACTTGCAAATGAATTCTGTGGAGGAGCTTCAGTGCCTCCTGTGTCCCTTACTTGCTGGGTGAACTGAGGAAGTTGCTTCCCCTACATCCAGAGAGAGAGTGAGATGGTTCATGTACAACCCCTGGTTGTATAGCTAGTGAGAGCAGAGCAAGGGCTAGAACACAGATCTGATTCTCTTTAACTAAAAAGCACCCTTGGAATCAGGTATTGTTTAAATTGGGAGAGGACATCAAAGACCTGTCAATATCACTTTTCTATCTAGAGTCTGGTGTTAGAGCAACTACACACTTGAAAACCAACACTTGCCTTCAAGAAAAGGGGCCTCACAGGGGCCTGTAACCAACAATTTCTCCTTATCTGCCAAGGGGAGATAAGTAACCACCAAGTGGGCTGAGTGACGTGAGCCCTGCTCAGCCAGGGTTTGCTGCTTCCTCCTAGAGGCAGCTCATGTCTGAGTTGGTGGCAAAGAGCAAAGACTTCTGCTTCTCTTACCTCCTAGGTATAGCTGCCAGAAATTAAAAAGAAACCCGAGCGTAAGAGATTAAATCACAACATTTTCCTTCGACCGACACTTTCAGTGTAGTGTAGAGATGGCTTGGGGTGGCCTGAGCCAGCGTGCGGATGCCCCAGGGCCCATCTGGTGTCTCCTGTGAGCTCTCCTTTACCTCCAGCTTCCCTTGCTTCCCTGCAGAAAGGACTATCTTCACCTTCTCCTTACCCAGTACTGTGACTCCAGGGCAGCCTTGGAACCAGACCCTAGTACACTGATTTCCAGCACATGGTCCTTGTTGCCAGAGGGGTTGTAGAGCTTGCTAAACAAACAAACAAACAAAACATGGGACTTGGCATCTGGCAGACCTATATTTGCACCCTGGTTTTGCCACTTACTAGCTGTGTAACTTTGAGCTAGCTGTGCTTTGGTTTACTTATCTGAAAATGAGTGTAATAACTGCTACCTCATGATTATTGTGAGGATTAAGGGTATAAGATTTCAAAAACACCTAATGCAATGCCTGAAATAGAATACATGCTAAATAAATGCTAGTTCATATAATCCTTGGGTGCCATCCAGTTCTTTAAGTCCTGAGCTCTTTCCCAGAAGTTTAAGAACCCCTTGGATGGGGAAAGGAGCAGGAAAGAGGAAAACTGAGTTAGGTGGATTCTTGGCCCTACTTTAACTAAAGCAAAGACCCTGTTATCTATTGTATATGTCCCTTCCACTTCTAAGAAAAGTCTAACCTCTTCTCTAGTCCAGCCCACTCTTGTGGCAGAGGAGGAAGGAGAGGTCAGGGACCTCAGGAATGTCACATGGCTAGTCCAAGACGGAGCTGGGGGCAATATCCTATGGTGTCTGTGGGCGTAAGTTCTGCAATTACGCTGCCTGGGTTAGGCGTCTGATCCACCACAGCCCTGCTTTGTAACCTGGAGCTAGTTACTTACCCTCTGTGTGTCTCAATTTCCTCATCTTTAAAATGAGGGATAACAATAGTACCTACTTCAAAGAGTTTTTGTGAGGATTAATTAAGTTTATACACATACACACGTATATGTCTCTGAAATTCCTAGAACGGCACCAGGCATACTGTTTAACATCATAATTATTATTATTAGAAAATCTGGCCCCATTTTGCAGTTTAATAAAATTTAACCTTGAATAGGATCTTGACTTTTAATATATGCATTATTCAGGCAGTGCCTATAGCTCAGTGGGTAGGGCGCTGGCCATGTACACCAAGGCAGGCAGGTTCAAACCCGGCCCCAGCCTGCTAAACAACACTGACAACTACAACAAAAAAATAGCCAGGCATTGTTGCAGGAACCTATAGTCCCAGCTACTTGGGAGGCTGAGGCCAGAGGATTGCTTAAGCCCAGGAGTTAGAGGTTGCTGGGATGCCATGATACTCTACTAAGAACAACAAAGTGAGACTCTGTCTCAAAAAAAAAAGAAAATGTGTGTATATATATATATATATATATATATATATTATATATATGTATTATTCTCATTGACATACATAGTGTTTCATAAGGTGAAAATAGCTTTAGCAGGCTGTGGTCAGCAGGATAAGTACCATTTGTCCCCTCCATTCCTGAATTTCCCCAGCTTGGTCCAGGCACCCTGGCTGAGATGATGAGTGATGGATAGACTTATTTAAATGAAAGTCCATGGAGGGTGAAAAGGAGAGGCTAAAAAGAAGACAGGTTCCAGTCTAAGTAATTTCTCCTGCAACTACACTCACTCCGGATAGACTCGTGGAGCTGGGTATGTGGTACCGCTTGGGGGCCATTTTGACCACTAGAGGTCAGTGGCTGTTTACTATCCCCAGAGCATGGGTCCCTGAGGAGAGGTTAGGCCCATGGACGATCAGCCACAGTACCCGGTACCACTTCATCACCGCCACCCTTAGTGGCACTGGGTTTGATTTGTTTTTCCGGGAGTCCAAGTCTTCCATACTTTTCTCTAGTTCCATCTGGAACTGGGTGGAACTAGCAAGGCAAGGCTCTGGGCAAAGGATAGAGAATGTGCTATGTGGCTAGTAATCCCTTTTGCCTCTAAAACGAACTGGCTCAAATGTTCAAGACTGTCCCTGGCCCCATTTCCTAATGAACGCAGTCTAAGCTCTTCAAGGTTCTATTAGCTTCCATCCTTCCAGCCCTAACATCACATCATTTGATCACTGCTCCCTGCCCCATCATGGATTCATCTGTACAACTCCCATCTGTTTTCCAGTCTCCTGTTTGCATCAAACACTATAATGGGAAGACTTTTCTCCATCCCAGGAATCCTATAACACAGTCTCTCCCTTACACATTTATGTGTATTCATTGTAGTATATTTATACTATTGCATATGGGCTTGGATTATGAATAATTCTTTTTTTGGTACATCCATAGTTCCTGGTCAAAATGTTGTGTTAGTAGCTCTGTGTTAAATGAACATATGAGAGAATGAGCAACCCTGGGTTTTAGCTTCCCTTGCAATTTGAGATCACATGACTAAGGCACGACCAATAGTATGCAAGGAAAGTGATGTATGTAGTATACTTCTTCCCACCTGACCCATAGAAAACCAGGATTTCTATCCCCAGCCTCTTTTCCCTAGAGGACCTAGAAAAGGTGGAACCACGAGAAGGGAGGTGCCTGCATCCCTAGATGACCATGAGCAAATCCTGTCTGCTGACCAGATACAAGTAATTAACTCTTTGTTACAGCATAAGGCACAGACTATGGGGAGGTTACAGGAAAGATGGTGCCTTGGAGGAATTCAAAAGTCAAGGTTTTTTTTTTTTTTCACTGCTGTAAAACATGTGAATCAGAAACTTAGAGTAAAAGTGCATGTATCTAACCCCAAATTTTATAGACAGACAAATTAAATGCTAGAGAAATGAGACAACTCACCCCAGGGCACACGGCTACTTGGTAGCAAGAATGAGAGTGTGTATAATGTCAGCCTTCTTCCTCTTCTGAATACCAGGTTCTGAAGGCTGCCCCAGAGTCAGCGGGAACAATTCTGAGAGGCCAGACCACTCAGTACCTTTCCTTCTGTTATTCTCTGATTCCTCTTTGCAGTGTGAAATAATCCAGGTGACAATCACTAAGAAAATGTCAATTAAAGGCATTAAGTCTCCTTATGATAAGGAAAAAAATTAATGGTTTGGAAGTCTGGGTCACTATGATTGAAAGCTAAGGATCCAAGATCAAAATAAATATTAAACCAAGTTCAGCAGGAATGATGGCTGGTATACACAAGAAGTTTGGGAGAACAGAAGGGAAGCTAGTTGAACGAACAGGACTTCTATAAATGCCCTAGGGCCCAGTTTGCTTTGGGCCTTGGTCATTTTTTAATGACCCAAAAGGTTTTAATCATTGCTCCAAGTGCTTATGGTGTCGGTCTGGGGTCATCACAAGAGAAGCCCTGGCCGCACGGCTTATGGTAGATGAACAAGAACAAGGATGGGCAGAAATTCAAGAAAACACACCAGGCCAGAAATCAGTGAGACAAGTCATGATTTAGTAAGGTTTTAGCATCTTTATAGGGGTCAGAGAAGATAACTGAGGCATTTGGGTTTGTAAAAAGTGGGAGTGAATGTCAAGACACCAGGCATCTCAGGTATTTTTCAAAATCATCTCCTCTAGGACGTCTTCTCTGGCTTCCTACTGGTTTCTCTCTCAAAGTTTAGCAATTTTATCTACAGAAATATTTCCAATGACCCCATCATCTGCCAAGCCCTGTCTTTACAGGGCAGGGATGAATGCATGTTCTTTTCCTGTCCCCACTGAATGACAGGCAGAACAAAAGTTTGCCTGAAAGTTCATTTTCACCTAAGTCCTGTCTGCTCTATCAGTAGTAATAACCCTTCACAATTCTTGTGTTGCTTTGTGTCATCTTAATTAATCCTCACAAGGACCCTTACAAGGTGGGTGGTATTATCATTCCATCTTACAGATGAGAAAATTTAGGCCCCAAAAGGTCAAGTAATGCACCCAAGATCATTCTGGTTTTTTTTTTTTGAGGGGGGGGTTGCAGTTTTTTTTTGGCCAGGGCTGGGTTTGAACCCACCACCTCCAGCATATGGGACCTGTGCCCTCCCCTTTTGAGCCACAGGTGCTGCCCCAAGATCATTCTGTTAAGAAACAGTAGAACTGGGACCCAATGAGACCACTAAATTGTGAACTTACCATCCCTACCATAAAACCAGTCATGGCTTTACTACCACCCCAGGTGTGTGCCCACGCATGTCTGTGCATGTGTATGTGTGTGTGTGTGTGTGTGCGCGTGTGTATGTGTGTGTGTGTGTGTGTCCACACACAAATGCAGGGCATGTGGTGGGAGGGCAGGGGAGTCATTTCTGTTGCACACAAACACTTTGGTGAAAGTTCCACGCCTATAGGATATATTGCTCTTGCTTTTAAATATAATAACCTTTTTCATTAATGTTTACGTTTGTAAAAGACTTCTTAGTTTGAAAAGTTCTTTATTCCAGAAGTGAGAACTGGGGAAAGGATGGGACAGAGAGGCAAGGGACCTGGGCAATGGGCATCCTCATTCATTCATTGAGCAAATGTTCATTGCATCCCTCTCCTGTGCTACACCCATACAGGTATGGCAGGGCTCCCTGGACAAAAGACCCTGTCTCGGCACTCACTGCCACTGCGCTCAAGACCCAGCTGAAGTCAGTCTTTCCATGATGCTGCCTGGCTGTGAGTAGGTGCAGCTCGGGTCGCCCGGGCCTCCCGGATACCTGTCTCCATCATCTCTGTGGCGGATGTAGCCTTTGCCCTGGCATTCAGCTGTGACTGGAAAAGAATGTACTTTCATTCTTCCCAGGCTCTACCTGGGCGTGGTGGATGCTGCTGTCACTAGAAGGCTTCTGTAAATAAAGCCTGCTTAATCTCCTTAGCCGGATGGCTGTGTCAGCCTGGTCAGAGCCAGCAGGAAAGCAGCCCATGCCTTAGATTCCCCAAATTGTTAGAGGCCAAGGGGGAGCCGCAGCAGGGCTCTGAGCAGAAAGGCTTGCACTGGCTTGCCTGCCAATGCAAGCGTGCTCATGGGGCCTCTGGACCAGCACAGAGAGTTGGAGAGAATTCCCTGGGATATGACAGCGCCACTTCCTCCCCACCATTCAGCTCTCCAGGCTTACAAGGAAAGCCTGAACTCTTCAGCATGGCAGCGAGGCTCACCACTGACTTAGACCCAGAGCTGGGTCTCTGCAGCATACACATTTGCAGGACCCTCTTTAAGAAAGAGAGTACAAAACAGCTAGGGCCTTTCCCAGTGTCTTGGCAAGTGGTCCACAGAACTGAAGGCATCATGGAAAAATCTAGCTTTACTCCTACTTAGTGTTGTCAGCCCCTCCCTCTAAAGTCTTACACGGATCCCTCCTTTCCAGCCACATTTCTTCTCGGTGGGCATCTTCCATATTTTGTTTGAGATCTTATACTCCTTTGAGAAAAGTCTGTGTGCAAGATGACTGTCAGCTCCTTGGGAGACTAGGTAACAGTCATTATCATCGGTGCTACTATCTTATTGGCTGCCTCCTAGGGGTCAGCACTGTGGGAGACTCAGACCTGCTGCAAATGAGAGAAATACTGACTACGACCCTATTTTCCTATTGCATGCTACAGCCCAGAGATGTTCAGTACCTTGCCACAAGTTCCACAGTTATTATGTAGCAGAAAATGCTTTACTTTTAAGATTACATTTTTCTGACGCCAAAGCTTACACTATTTTTATCTGTGCCAAACTGGCCTTATTGTTTTCTGTGTCCTCTGCATAAAGCATCACAGCCACACAGCGTTATACTGCCCACATACTTCAATCCCCTTATACCCGGACAAGAATATCCCTTAGAGGAAAACGCGGCCAAATATTTGCAATCGGGACCCAGGAAAATTCAAGATTTAATGTTACCACCATATTAGACCATCTACATGTTTACTGTTGACTGGTTGGCAGTTTTATCAAGCATCTCGTATTTGCTTTTCACATAAACTGACTATCAGCTATCCCACAATAGAGCTGTGGGGGAAAAAGCAGCCTGAAATTCAATGGTAGACCACTATAAGTAGAGTCTTCAATGGTACTCAACTATATGTATGAGTACTTCCTGCTCATGAATCATCTCAGCTGAGATTTGGCTGATCTAGATTGGGCTCAGCTGTGCTTAGCTGCAAGCTGTTGATATGTTTCTGGTCTGTTCCACGTGTGTCTCATCCTCCGTGGGCCAGTGGCTTCCTTCAAGAAAAGTCAACTCAAGACAAAAGACAGGTGCACCAGAAGACAAGGTCAACCATATGAGTGTATGGAGTCTTTGCTCTTGCCATGTCCTGTAACATACTGTTAGCCAAGCTCAAGGTCAAGGGCAGGGAAGGACCTGTGCTGCACACCAGCCTGTCACAGCAAGGGTACTGGTGTACACTACCATTGCAGCCGAGTCAAGAATGGGCACCAGTGATCAATCTGCCACATGTACGTCAGAGAGAAAAGTGCCCCAGCTACTCTTAAGATTTTCAGACTAGGCTTCCAGTTAATTTAAAGGATGTCATGATAGTCTTTCCAAAATTCTTCCCAATTACTTTAATTTCAAATGTAAATAAATGTAGGCCATACAATATTTTCAAAGAAGAGTAGGGAGGACATAGAAGACATGTCAAAACCAAAAAGGCCACATCACCCAGCTCTAAGGGAACAGCACATGGTGAGAGTGAAAAGCTATTTTTAGTGGTGCTATGAAGACACATCTTTGAGAAGTGAGCTGAAACATATTTCCAAGTCTCCTGGTCTCATCTTGAGTGTCTAAAAGACAAGATTCCTACCCTCCCATTCATCCCCCTGCTCCATTTGAGATGGTTCAGAAACTTTTCAAGTCACCCAATATCTAGAAGTGGGGCACCTTGCATCCTTTCCCTGCCTAGTACTTCTATTAAAAGCTTCAAGTGGGCTCGGTGCCTGTGGCTTAATCGGCTAAGGCACCAGCCACATACACCTAAGGTGGCGGGTTCGAATCCCCAGCCTGGGCCCACCAAGCAACAATGATGGCTGCAACCAAAAAATAACCGGGCATTGTGGTGGGCGCCTGTGGTCCCAGCTACTTGGGAGGCTGAGGCAGGAGACTCGCTTGAGCCCAGGAGTTGGAGGTTGCTATGAGCTGTGATGCCATGGCACTCTACCCAGGAGGATAGCTTGAGGCTCCGTCTCAAAAAACAAAAAAAAGAAAGAAAATAAATGTAATGTAGCAAATAGAGGAAGATACAGAACATCATGAGTATAGAAAGCACCATTGTAAGATCTAGTTCACAGCATCCAGGATTTGCCAGTGTACTCAAGTAGATCAAGATCAGAAGGACTGATATGTGCTAAATAGATCTAATGATATATAAATAAAATTACCAATTTATAATTTACAGTGAAAAGGCTGAATGGCAAGTAGTTCAGAACTCTTAATATTCTTTGTTCAGGGGCCAGGTGTGGTGGTTCATGCCTATAATCCTAGCACTCTGGGAGGCAGAGGTGGGTGAATTGCCTGAGTTCAGGAGTTCGAGACCAGCCTGAGCTAGAGTGGGACCCCCATCTCTAAAAATAGTCGGGCATTGTGGCAGGTGCCTATAGTCCCAGCTACTTGGGAGGCTGAGGCAGGAGAATCACTTGAGCTTAAGAGTTTGAGGTTGCTGTCGGCTCTGATGCCATGGCACTCTCTGAGGATGACAAAATGAGACTCTTGTCTTAAAAATACATATGTATACATATTCTTTGTTCAGCATATTCTTTGCCAAAGGAAAATCCATATTAGAAACTAAATTATAATCAGAAGATTGTCAGGGAATTAGAACAAAGGAAGACAATGGAATGATCTTAATAGTGAGTGTCCTAATTCATAGAATCCAAGAAGCCATCAGTTGCAAAACAAAATTT
>CAUYQV010106571.1:0-31177 GCA_963574575.1 Galagoides demidoff
TAACTGAGAAAATGACATGAAGGCTGTGTTGATCAGTTTGATGGAAGTATTTCGGATTGCATGCGAAAACCCCACACTGTACCCCAGAAGTGCATTAATGTACATAGTTACCATTCAATAAAATTTAAAAAAAAAAAAGAACATTACACTAATAGTTCACCTACGTAATCAAAGAAAAAATTCCACACTAAAAAGCAGAAATAGAAGTAGAAATCAAGAAATATCTTTAGTATTTAAAAGAAAAATCAAGGAATATAAAGTGCTAGTATTAAATCTATTTAAAATTTACAGTAACCAAAATCATTGCATTGACCCAGTAGTAAGTGGACAGAATAGAAAGGGAATTAAATCTCAAGATGTATACATAGTCTGTAAAAACCAAAGGAGGCATTTAAATCAGTGAAAAAGGTATTTCATAAATGTACTTAAATCCCTACCTCCAAAATGTTAAATACCTACTTCCCTTATATCAAAGTAAGTTCTAGGTGAATTAATGAGTTTTAAAAGCAATTTGATCATACAGGAACCAAAGGAGATCATATGAACACATTTACTCACTGAAGTAATAAAAAAAGCAAGGAAAGAGATGGTGACAAAAAAGGTGGAAATATTCCCCTGCCTCTCCACCAGTAAAAAAAAAAGGAAAAGAAAACAAAAAGATTTGGGAAATGTTTGGCCTCATAGAAATGAAACAAAAACTGTCAAAGTATGAAAGTCAGACAAAAAGTCCTAGGAACAATTTATTAGGTTACTAAGAAGATACTTTAATTATATTGGGCAAAATACAAAACAGAAACAAAATCAACATAAAAGTAATAATAAAGACAAACACACACAAATCCAGTGAAGTTAAGAGAAAAACATTGAGAACACCTAGCTATCAAAACAGTATACTCTTTTATAATAATCAATTAAATAGCCATTTTGACCTATCAAGTTAGCAGATTAGAAACCACCATCCTCACCATCTGAAGTGGGCAAGATTTAATCCAATGACCTTCCTCAAACGATTGTGGATGATGTAAGCCCATAAAACTTTTTACAAGGCCTGATTAACTCAGCAATTCCATTTTTTAAGATTTCATCCTAAGGGGGGAAAAAAAATCACAGATTTGGAAAAGAATTGAATAGGAGTCTAATTTTGATAGCATAATAAACAAAAGAGCAGGAGAGAGGGACAAAAAACCTTCCAAACATTGAACAGTAGGGTGTGGTTATATAGGATGCAGCACGTCTACGCACACAGTAACACACAGCTCTAAAACTCCTGCGGTAGAAGATTTAAGGGTCAGGAAAATGTTCCAAATACACTGTTGAGTGAAAAGTAAGTATAGACCATTCTGTGCTATAAGATCCTTAATTCAGGAACATGAAATAATCATATGTCAAATAATTGCTACAGAAAGATGAAAGAAGAATACTGCTTTTTTCTTTGTTCTTTCCTGTACCTGTTTTTCTCAGAAATTTGCAATCGGTGTTAACAAGTGAGTTCAATGACTTCTTTGAAAGAGAATTTGGAAACAAGGCAAAATTGATCAAACTCTCCGAGGGACTCAGTGTGGTTGAGGGTGGCAAGAGAGCTCTGAATAGCTGGAGGGACAAGCAGGTCAGCAGACACTGAGTGGTTAATGACCTGGGGCACAGGCTAGCACAATTACAGTTAGGACCTACCAACCACTGTGGCCTGGGAACCGAGAAGGGAACCATACCTCCAAATTTTCATCACATGGGCAGAGACTGAGCCAAATGATCTCAGAACCCCTAGTCCTCTCACTCTACTCCCTGCCTTCACACCTCAGTAAATGAATCCCTGTCTGTGACTAAAAAAAAGCAAACTGACATTGCAAGACAGAAAGCGTTTCATAGCCAGCATGTACAATGATTTTTCCTTCAGAAACCATCAAAGGTAAAGCCTGCATTAGAAGTGTTGTCACCAAATCTGATTCTCCTTTCTAAAAGCAGCAAGAAATGGTAAAAGGCAATGTGATAGAAAGCCTTTTAGTCTGAATCTATACACACTCAGCTCCTCTGATGGGAAGTGAGTTCTGCCTTTGATGGTGCAGGCCTCATGCAGAGAGGAGCTCCACTGATGTCCCGCCACCATACACTCAGTTCAATCATCCATTTCTGCTTTCCTGGGAAGAAAGAGAGGACCTCAGGGTGTTACTACCAAGTGACTTAGCAGAATTATGCTCTTAGAGTCCATCCTTAAACACTGCTGGGGCCTGGGACGGTACCTGACACAGAGTCATAATACATAAACGCACTTTTTGGGGAAGACAACTTAGATTATTCACTTTCTTAAATTCCTTTTCTATACTCAGTAGAACCTCGACCATTGACCATTTCCTTACACTGATCACCTTCTTCTTGAGTTGACTAGTTTTCCTAGACCAGACATGCAGCACATGTACCTATCAGTACAGTCAGCCTAGTTCCTCATGTTGCTCACCTCTGTTGACGAGTTTGTTGCAGTCCTTTGGGAGGTCAACTTATAGAGAGGTTCTATTGTGCTTAACTGGCCAATAGGAGAGTATCTTGAATTTTACTTATTTTGGTCATTCTGGAATTATTCTGTGAAGTTTGGCTTTCTAGATGTCAAGCAGTACTCACCAACACAAACCTTCAACTCCTAACATACTGATTTCTTACAGGCAAGCATGGATTTTATTTTCTTTTCCTTCACTGCCTATGTGAGCACTAGCTGGAAGAAAGGGTGATCTGAGGAACCTTTCCTGGGAGCCTAATTGCAAATCAGCTAATAATTGGCACCTGCTCTCTGGTACCTTCTCATTTTGTATAGCAAGGTGGGCTGGGCTGGGGAGTGTGCCTAATGAGTCTGGGACTCCAACTCCTTCCAACCCCCCAGATTATCAGTTTAAGTAATGAATGCAAGTCCTCTAAATAGGGGAAAGTGATGTGATGCTGTGGTGGTTTTAAACTTTGTGGTCATGAAATAGAGTGAATCACCTGGTCTATGTTTTCTAAATATACATTTCTGCCCCCACCCCACCACAACACCCCCAGTGGTTCTGAGCTCACTCTGAGCTCTATGAATCTGCATTTTTAATAGCTCCCCAGATGACCGAGGGAGATGACTTGAGAAATATTTTATATGCTCTTGAGCTTCAACAGAGGCAGCACTGTCTTATCTATTATATTTATCTAGAGCATTTAGCCCAACACTTATGACCAAGGTGCTCGGCAAATATCTTCTGACTACATGTTTACATGGGATGTTTGTGTCCCCTTTAAAAATAATTTTTAAAAAAATCTATTAGCTGGAAAGGAATTTAGGATAAATATTTGGAATCAAGGTGTTATTTCCTTATCACCACCACAACAAAAAGGTCTGCTTTTCACATTTTGCTCTACCCAGATCCTGCTGCCCACATGTTCATATGCTCAGTAAAAGGTAAAAAAGGCGAAAAACTTGCAGCTCAGTGAGACCTTCCTTTTCCCCAGGTCACACATTCAAGGCCCATCTGAATCTACAACCCATGCTTGTCACATTTGGCCTTGAGGTCATAGAAAGAACAGCAGGTGGAGTAACAGTCACGACCATGGAGTTCCAGCCAGCTTCATTGCTGCCTGAGAGCCATGTGATCCTGGGTGAGTTACAACATCTCTAGGCCTCAATTTCCTCAGCGGTTAGGAGCTGTTTTTACATTTCCTACTTTGAGGTACTGTTTAGGGAGATAGAATCACTCAGAGGAGGGTAAGTGTGACAACTGTGTAAAAGGGTTTTGTAAAGTCAAAGAATGGCGTGTCTAGGTAATCACTCTAAATACCATATGTCTTTATACATAACTTTATTATTACAGAAGCCTGAAAGGATTTTATATTTCTCTCTTTTTTTTTTTTTTGAGTCTCACTTTGTCGCCCTTGGTAGTGTCACAGACCATAGCAACGTCTAACTCTTGAGTTCGAGTGAGCCTCTTATTTCAGCTTCTGGAGTAGCTGGGAGTATAGGCGCCAGCCACAAAGGGGGTCTTGCATTTAGGCTCAAGCAATGTACCTGCCTCAGCCTCCCAGAATGCAAGGATTACAGGTGTGAGCCCCTGCACCCAGTCTTGTATCTCTTATTTAAAAAAAACCCACAGGATTAACTATAGGATAATTCAGAGCTCCTGCCTTACTATATTTGTAATTTCTCTACCTTGCCTTTGATTCCCAACTGTTTAAGAAGTATATGACTACCTCCTAATGGATATACCGACTCTTAATAATGTTGTGTTCATTGCGGTAACAAATGCCACTTGCCTTGTCTTAGAAATAAGCTATTTCTATTCCATTCTATTAGCTGGTTCATTTTTCTCCTTCAGAGAGTACCAGTTTCTGACTTGCTGATTTCTCCCAACCCCTCAATAGCATTTTCCTTTAAATTTGTTTTCCATATGTATCCGCCCTTGATCCAGTAAGAGGTGGGAAGAGAGTTGTGTTAGTCTGGGTCTTTGGGCAGAAGTTGCAGTATGCATCAGATCATGCTGCAATCTGACCCCAAGTGAACTAGAAAGGAGAGACCGTCGGGGGAGCATATTCACAAAGTCATACTAAAACTGCTGGACAAACAAGTCTCTTGTCTTCCAGAAAAGGGTTTATCTCAGTGTCTCTGACACAGTAATTAGCAAGGAGCAACTTGGTAGGCAGAAAGTGTGGTCTTGTTGCAAAACCACGATGGCTGTCAGAGACTACACTTGATCTTTCTTAGTCAAAAGGCTGAGAAGTGACACTGATGGATTTTAAATCATGGTGACTGAGACCCTCAGTTGGTTTTGCACCATGTAGTGGGAGGGTTGCAAAAACCATTCTGCTGGTTGCCACTGTAGCTTTCTGTTAATTAGACACGCAGTTGGAGATGTTTTTAAAGGTTCCTTCCCGGATGCCACATATAATTGCCTCAATGAGTAAGAGAAAAAGCAAAAAAAGGAAAGGGGAAAAAAATGGTGTTTAGAAACTCAAGAAAATAACAATATCAAGAAATTCTTAGAGGTAGAATTTTTGGTTTGTAAACCAAAACATTTGTAGGAATTTTAAAAATAGCTTTTACTGAGAAGCCATCAGAGCTGATAAGATTCAATCCCAGAAGCAGCAAGACTAGCCAAGTTAAAACAGTAAATAATTTGATTGAGATAAAGATTAATAGCCAAAATCATGTGAGTCAGTCAGAAGCACCAGAGAGCATCAATCTCCAAAGATTAATAATGGTAAAAGGCAACACTGTGATAATCAGTTTCATAGTGATGGATCATGGGAGAGTTTAATGAGTGAATTTCAGGAGGAGAATTTCAATAGAGTAGACTAGACTTGGGGGAAAGGCAGATCACATGGCTAAACCTTAAAGCGAGCCGTCTGCCTGGAGGACACAGGCGGGAATACCATTTTCCTGTCTTCGTGCTAAATGCTGAAATAGCACACAAATTGGTGTCAGGAGGTTGAATGGAATCTGCTGCAGCAGAACGTGACTGGAGCAGAGAAACTGTGCTCACCACTCTAATTTAGAAGGCAGGAGAGCTGAGCTAACAGAATGTAATTGTGCCTTAATGTGCTCAAGGAGACTGAGAATCATTAGTCATTGTCTGAGGAGGCACAGAAACTGATGTCATTTATAGGACTGAAAAGGGAGAGCCATTGTCCTCAGTGTTCATCTCCTCCAGCCCACACAGGCACGAATCCACTCCTTGTAACAGGTACTGGGTGCACCACCAGGCAGCAAGCACTAGGCGAGGACTGGGGGACAGAATGATAGTGAGCCACAGTCCTGGGCCTCAGAGGACTTACAATTAAAAAAAGAGGAACAGACAGGAACTTAAATTATAATAAAATAGAATTTATCCTGGCAATGGGTGGAAAGGATACTTTGGATTTTACAGCATTGACCTTGGAAACAAACCCGCCTGTGTTCTCCCACATACCAGCTTTGGGACTGGGACGAGTGGCTGAGCCAAAGTTTCCTCCTTTTCCAAATGGGGAGAATCATAGTTCTTACCTCACTGGGTTAATTAGAAACCTGAAATGAGGTAAGGCAAGTATATGCTTCACACAATGCCTGGCATTGGACAATGCTTTAGAAATTGTAGGTAATAATTTTGCCCCATAAATTAATAACTATAGTCATACATCACTTAAGGATAGAGATGTGTCCTGGAAAATGCTTCATTAAGTGGCCTCATCCTTGTGCAAACACTGCAGAGTGTACTTAGACATAGGTGGGGGCCAACGTCCTCCACACCCAGCCTACGTGATACAGCCTATTGCTGCCAGGCTATACACCTGGGCAGCATGTGACTGTACTGAAATCCATAGACAATCGTAACACTGTTGTAAGTACAAATACAAATATTTAAACATACCTAAATAGAAAAGGCACAATAAAAACATGGTATTATAATATTACTATTAGGACTACCATCGTGCATGCAGTCTGTCATTGACCAAATGTCATGAGGTGGCACATGACTGTACCTTAATAAGATTATTATTGTCATAGAGACAATCAAAAGGAAACAGAGCAGAGGTAGAGAAGAGTTGTTTCAGCAAAGAAGCATGGAACCAGGATGTGGATTACGGAGACATAAAGGAGGAGAAATGCATTTGAGATGGCCATGGATAGATAAGAAGTTTTCCAGATTCAGAAGGGAAAAGTTTTTCAAGTACAGAGAAAATCTTATGAGTCAAAGCAGAGAGTATAAAAATCTGTGACTGGTTTGAAAAAAAGGCATGAATTTCCATGTGGCTAAGATGTTTTATAGTCCACGAGAAAAGGTACGGAAAACAAGTCAGGATAAGACAGTGAAAAGCCTAAACACCATGCAGGGGAGTCCTAAAGGAGTCCAGATTTTTAGTTTAAAGAAGTATTTCAAGGAAACATTGAGGATTTTTGAAGCATAGAGCTATCATTGAAGGATAGAATAAGCAAAATCTACAGAAGAAAGTTTACTATGGCATAATTTATAGTTCTGATATGCTCAGATTGTCAAATTAGGCCCCTCTAACACATAACTACATTGTCCAAAAGTGTAATTAAAACGAGGATTGGGATATGTATATTGATCTCAGAGATCAGGTAGTAATGCTCATTCTGCCAATTACCAGCTGCACATTTGCAAGCTCAATAATTATGACTAAGCGCCTGAGCACTGGCAACCAGACAGCGCCCCCAGAGGTGCTGACGCTGACCACCATCTACTGAGCACCTCTTACATGTTAAGGGCTTTGTGATGTGTGAATAATCCCATTTTGCTGATGAGGAAACAGAGTTCCGGAGAGATTTAGGTGCTTGCCCAAGGTCACACAGATAGTAAGTGGGCACCTGGGGTGTGACCTATCTCTAGAACGCTTCGTACAGTTCTAAATCCCCTCCCTTTTCTCCTTCCTTCCTCCTCTCCAAGGCAACCAGCGGTAGCAATCCCTTTGCCACGAGCAAGAGGGATTGCTACCACTGGTTGCCTTGGAGAGGAGGAAGGAAGGAGAAAAGGGACTCCCACTGGTTTTCATCCTATTCATATTGGGCAAATTACAATGTACATTAATCCTGATGTACAACTGTTCCCTCCCCAGAAGCTAAGAAGACTCACTGCAGTTCTGAGGCCCCTGCAGAAAGGACCTTCAGAGAAAAATCCAGAGGTCTTGATTACATTTGCTTTTTAATTAATCCAAAGTGTTAATTTTCAGCTGGAGGAAAGTTAATTTTTCCTTTTGTTACTCTAATGGCCAAAGGCAATACTAGGGCTATTGCAGCAAAAGTTTGGAATGACTGTCAAGCTCCCTAGTGCTACAATAAATGCAGTGGCAAATAAAATAGCTTCCCTGGAAGGCATACACATTTAAATAATTTCCACAGATGGTCTCTGCTTCTCTCAATGAAAAGAGAAAAAGGCTAATTCCGATCAAATCAGGCCTTACTAACATCCAGGCAAATCCTTTCTTTTGATCTTTTCACTTTTTTTGTCTGAAAATGAAAAAGGAAACACCACTTTCTTCCAAAAGCACAGAAGCATTATAAGTTTGAGATTTGAGGGGTTCACCATATTCTCTCTCTGGGGAGCTATTCTAGTCGTGGGCCTCCTCTCCTGTCCCCTGTTCTTTAACTACTTTATAGGTTTTACTCTGAATAGAACAAAGGAATTAAAGGCAAAGGTTTCAAAGCCATAGGCTACCTAATTCTTCTGAAGGAAACTCAGGACATGCCACATTTGTATGACAAATAATTTAAAGTGACTGAGAAAAAGATTCTTGTGTACAGCCAGGATGCTCAAAACACACTAGAGATGAAACTATTACAACTAGATCTCTTACTTCAAACACATTTATGAAAGTTTGAGATACCACAGAGAAGGTCATCAGGCAATAGTCCAAAACCAATGCAAAATCCTGAAGTTTACAATACAAGAAGGTTGGTTAGATAGTAGCAGCAACCAGAGCCACCTTAAATTGGCCTTGACCCCAGACTTCATGAGTAGTCTGACCCCAGGCTTCACCTGACCTTGCTAGCCATCCTTTAAATGTACTTTTTTCTCCTATAGTACACAATGCAAAGGTACATTTCAAAACCACTAAGAGTATATTATAAACTTTGCACCACAAAAATAAGTGAGATGATGGTTATATTAGTTTGAATTAAGCATCCCACATTTGTATATTAAATCGTTATTTTGTACCCCATAAATGTATACAGATATGAGTTAGTAAAAATTAAGTTAAAAAAAACTAATTCTTTGTACCCTCAATGAACCCCAAACAATAAAAATAAATAAAAATTCTTACTACTTTTTAAATTTTATCCTGCATCATAATTTCACATGTCATCTCAAATTGACCATCAGTGGCTGCTTTTGGCACCATATGTAAAGGAGATTGTGAGACTCAGTTGAAAAGGATTCCCTGATCTTAGCACAATGCTCCTCCAAGCAGAAACTTAGTGGTTCCAAGTGTACAGGGGAACAGCAGGCACAAGGTGTCTGCTATCCGCACACTACATGGCCATTTCCTAGCTTACCAGGGATAACAAGGCTATGCTCATGAAGAGAATCTTAAGTCCTAAAACATCTTCTACCTAATAAACCTACCACTAAACCCTGTTTTGAACAAAAGACTATCTGTTATCCTTTTTAAAAAATCTACAACTTTTAGTTCCCTCCCAAACCATTGTTATGGAAGAAAGTTGTTCCTTGAAGTGAAACTACAACCCCGTCCATAAGACCTTTCCTTCTCGAGGGAAGAAATGTGAAAGGCTACAACTTTGGCTCTGAGTCTCTACATGTAATACTTGCTCGAGTCCGTATCAAAAAATAGGGGGAAAGACTCATGCAGGTATCAAAGGGTTACACCTTTGTACACAAAAAATTCCTTCCCAAAGCGAGTTAGAAACAAACACGATGAATTCAGCCCATCCACTCTGTAATGGTTTGCGTTATTAAAAACATTACTTATGCTTTTTTGCATGACGAAGAACATGAGTAATAATTTTGATAATAACTTTGTTTTTGATACACAAAGGAACTCAGTGTGAAAGTTTTTAAAATACTGTCTTTGAGGCAAAATTGGAGATTAGCAACACACTGGGAAATGAGCTATTCAATTGAAGAAGAAGATTGCAGCTCATTTTTTTTTAATTTTTAAATTTAGATCTCCAGCAGAAAGAAAGCTGGTAGGATGCTTACATAATTGCCTACACAGTCTCGTCCTGTAGAATATTTCGTCTGTGGAACAAGTGAAACTCCCGGCCAGAAAAAAAGTACGTCTGTGTATACAGGGAGGCCATGTTTGTGTGCAATGTTAAATTGCACAGTATTTTAAATTGCATGTGAATTTTGTGGCCAACCTGTATATATTAAATTTCTTTAAACTGCTTCTACTATACCAGTTTTTCCATCTAAGAAATATATTTTGAAGACATTCTTGGTTTAGGCAGCAGTGGTTTGTGGTTCCATGCAACTAGTGGACGACAAACATCAAACTTTTATGCACACCTTCTACTGAATTTCTTTGCCAGGTTGCAATTGACATTCATCCAGTCAAATATTCATGGAGCATCTGCTACATGCCTCATACTAAATCTAAGGGCTCAATAATGAACAAAAAAGATAAGGATCCCCACACTTGTGAAATTTAGACCCCAGTGTGGGAGACAGATGCTGAAGAGTAAGTATAAGTAAATAAGATGTTGTATGTGAAAAGTTAGAGGCTGGAGGAAAAGGTATATCAGGCTGGAGTGTACGAATTAAAATGGGGTGGCCAATATTCCCTGGCCTTTTTTGTTGTTTTTTAAGATTAAAGTGAAGGTGGGTACAATTAGGTTGCATGGTTTGCTTTTGTAAGGTAATAGTCCAAGTTGTAGTTGTGTCCTTAACCCAAGTACACCATATACCTGTACATTGTACCTGTTGGGTGGAAACTTACCCAACCCTTTTCCCCCCTCTACCCTACTTGAACTTAACTGAGTTCAAGTTAACTGAACTTTTTACTGAGTATGACTGATACTTTTTTGTTTTTCCATTCTTGTGATACTTACATAGGAGAATGTTCTCCAAATCAGTCCAGCTTGTTACAAAAGATACAAAATCTCCATCTTTTTTATGGCTGAATAGTATACATGAATACATGAAGAATATCACACTTTATTAATCCATTCCTGTATTGAAGGGCCCTTAGGTAGTTTTCACTTTTTCCACAATTGTGAATAGTGCTGCTATAAACCATTCAAGTGCAAATGTCCTCAGGGCAAACTATCTTTCTTTCTTTTGGGTAGATAGCCTAGCAATGGTATTGCAGGTTCAAATGGAAGGTCTAGTTTTAGTTCTTTGAGGAATAGCCATTCTTCTTTCCAGAGAGGGTGTACTAGTTTGCAGTCCCACCAATAGTGCATGAGTGTTCCCTTCCCTCTGCACTTGTGTCAGCATATGCTGCTTTAGGACCTTGTGATGTCAGCCATTCTCACTGTAGTAGGTGATATCTCAGGGTGGATTGGATTTGTATTCCTCTCATGAGTCACTGGTCACCCAAGAAAGCTAAAAAACCCATAGAATATGAGGTAGAGTTTCTTAGTCTTGTTAACCACACTGGACATGGGATGTGAGCAATTTTTCACGTGTTTATTGGCTATTCATCTGTCCTCATGAGAAAAGTTTCTATTCATGGCCCTTGCCCAGATTTTAATAATAGAAGCCATTTATGACAAACCCACAGCCAGCATCATATTGACTGGAGTAAAACTGAAATTATTTCTGCTTAGAACTGGAACAAGGCAAGGATGTTTACTACTGCCACAACTGTTCAATATAGCACTGGAAGTCCTAATCAATTCAATCAGACAAGAGAAAGCTACAAAGGGTATTCAAATGGGGACGGAGGAGGTAAAATTACTGCTTTTTTTTTGAGACAGAGTCTCAAGCTGTCATCCTGGGTAGAGTGCTGTGGTGTCACAGCTCATGGAAACCTCAAACTCTTGGGCTGAAGCAATTCTCTTGTTTCAGCCTCCCAAGTAGCTGAGACTGTAAGTGCCCACCACAATGTCTGGCTATTTGCTGCTGCTGTTGTTGTTGCAGTTGTCATTGTTGTTTTAGCTGGCTGGGGCCAGGTTTAAGCCCTCCAGCCTTGGTGTGTATGGCTGGCAACCTACCCACTGGGATACGGATGCTGCCTATTGTTCTTTTTGATGATATGATCTTACGCTTAGAAAATCACTCAAGGACTCAACCACTGACTCCTGGAAGTAATCAAGACATACAGCAACATATCGGGATACAAAATCAGTGCCTACAAATCAGTAACTTTTATATACACCAACAAAAGCAAAGCTGAGAATCAAAGAAAAGATAGAGTACCCCTCATAGTGGCAACAAAGAAAAGGAAGTACCTTGGAATATGCCTAACAAAGGATAAGAAGCATCTCTACACAGAGAACTATGAAACACTGAGAAAAGAAATAGCAGAGGATGTTAGCAGATGGAAGAACATTTCATGCTCAGGGTTTGAAAAAAATCAACACTGTTAAAATGTCTATGCTAGACAAAGGAATCTACAGATTTTATGCAATCCCCATTTAACATTCCAGAATCATATGGACTCATATGTTGAAGATCTTGGGAAAAAAGCCCCATGTTTCTTATTGAATCAGAAAAAAACCCAAGTAGCCAATGCAGTTCTATGAAATAAGAACAAATCCAGCAGCATTGCTTTATCAGACTTGAGGTTATACTACAAATCTTTAGTGACTGAAAAAGCATGGCATTGCAATAGAGACATCAATCTGCAAAACAAAATAGAGAATCTAGAAGTGAAACCAGCCTCCTCCTGCCATTTGATCTTTGACAAAGCAAACAAAAGGGGACATGAATTCTTGTTCAGTAAATGGTGCTGGGT
Organism: Galagoides demidoff; assembly: GCA_963574575.1. Lineage (NCBI taxonomy): Eukaryota > Metazoa > Chordata > Mammalia > Primates > Galagidae > Galagoides > Galagoides demidoff. The sequence continues at coordinate 12,364 of CAUYQV010106571.1, forward strand.
GAACTGGTTAGCCACATGTAAAAGACTGATACTTAACCTGCCCTTCTCCCACTTACAAAAATTAGCTCACAATGGATAAAATATTTAAATCTAAGCCACAAAACAATAAAAACTCTAGAAGAAAGTTTTGGGAAAAACTCTTAATTTTAATCAGCCTAGGGAAAAAATTTATGAAGCAGATCCTACTGACAAACAGCAATAACAAAAATAAATAAAAGGAAACTGATCAAGTTACATTTCTGCACATCTAAGGACACAATCAACAAAGCAAAGAGACAATCTTCAGAGTGGGAGAAGATATTTCCAGCTAGAAATCCAACAAAGGGCTAGTAATCAGAATCTACAAAGAACTCAAGGGTATGCCTCCTTGAGAAAAGAACATTTAATTCAAGATAAGAAGGGAGTGAGGGAATTTACCACATTGCCCATGACAGTCCATTCCTAAGATGGAGTAGGTTGTGCAGAGATTTTGTAGGTTCGGGAGATCAGGAGTTTTGCTTTGGGTCTACTGGGGTCAAGATCCTATTTGACTAGAGATGGCAAGAGACTTAGATATACAAATCTGGAGTTCAAGGAGGAGAATCAGGCTGGATAAACACACCCTCAGCATGAAGATAGCATTTACTGCCAGGAGTCTGCGTGGAACATTAAAGAGAGCAGGATTAAGGTCTGTGTCCTGGAGTTTTCCCACATTGCCCCCTTGGGAGAAAAGAGGAAAAACAGCAAAGAAGACAGAGAAAGTGGGAAGGAAATGAGGAGCCTGCCTGTGCTGAGTTGGAAGCTGATTGAGATAGCATAGCAGAGAGGAGGAAGCTGTCAACGGAGCAGACACTAAAGTTGTGAAATTTCATACTTTCTAAGAAACTCCAAGCGCTCATCAGTCTGACCTGTATTCTCACCTATAGTCCCAGGGTTCAGCAGTGCTGGGCTGGACCTGAGGCACGCTGGTTTCTAGCTCACCAGGGCTTTTGACAACATGCCACAGTGTGCAAATGAATAAACTCCCACCCCACCCAACCAGACCCCCCTGTTTACCTGTCTGCCTAGAGAAACATCCTGGTTTGTTGTTTCTCCTCTAGGAAGTTTTAAAAATAGAATCAGAGCTCAAACAGTTTGCAGGCAGTAGGCAGAACTCTATCTGGAGCAGAAGTACAGTTTGGGGATAGCCTTACTTCTCAGTCTCTGTCTGGAAGCCTTATGTGTTATTGTGATAAACTTTTTCTAGATTAGCAAAAAACACTATTTCCAGGAGGTGTTAAGAAGTGCTAAATGGCAAAAAGTTTTCATGTTTAAATAAACCTGGGAAACACCAAGTTAAGGTTTTTATTTATTTTCTTTTTCCTTTGCTGTGGGACCTCTCAGAGGTTTTAAATGTGAATTTGTACTAGGACTCTTGAAAAGAGTTACCTTGTATACAGTGTTTCTTAAGCCCACCTGGCATGGAGTGCTTTTCTGATGGATGAAACATTGCAAGAGATGTGAGAAACAGACAGAACCCTCAGGGACTGGGCACTCTATTCTGGAACTCCTGTGGTGATCAAGAATGTGTCTTCTTATGTCCAGAGGTTAACACAAGACCTTGAAAAGCATCTGACACAGACTTTCAATAATTTGCTGAATGGACTGCAGACTGGCAAGGCTGGGGGCATTATCCAGCAAAACTCATGAGAGTGTAGATTTTAGTCTAGACCAGTCCCTTTACTGATGAAGAGTTCTTGGGTCATGCATAAAACCAGTCTCTGGGAGCATATCGTGTGGGCTTACTCTAAGCTGCATGACAGTGGGACATCCTACCTCCAGCAACAAAGGCTCTACCTTTTGAAGCATTAGAAGTCTTGGAAAGGGACCAGTTCCCAAGTCCTTGGCTGGCTGAGCTGGTCTTATGCAGATCACAAGGCTCTCCACTGCCCTGCTCAATCCTGATTTTATCGTATGTGATTTTCACCTAAAAAACAAAGCAATACAACAACAAAAAAAACACCTCACACTACTGGACCACAAAATTAAATTCAAGCACCCTTTACCCTGAAGAACCAATTCTATGCTTAGTGAAGTCTGATGAGGCGTGGCCCTCCTGGAGAGCAACCAGGGATTGTCTGAAACTCAAGGACAATGGCAGCTCCCTGACCTCCCATAGGACCCACTGCCATTGAAGAGTGAACTCATCTAGGGTAAGCGAAAAGGTAGTAAAGTGAATACACCTTAAGCATCAAGTTTTTACAGCATTCAGCAGCCTTACAAAGATCTAAAAGAGGGTTCTCCATAGCTTAGTCCCCTGTGGTAAAATAAAAGATGTTGGCTCAGTTGTCTGCTGGTACAACAGACCCCACCCAAGTCAGCAGGATCCAAAGAGTGCCCCCTCCCTTGATCCATACAGCTGAGCCTCATGTGTGTCTAGGGGTCCCCAGTGTGTAACCGTGGCTACCACATCTTTGTTCTATTCCTCCTCCCCCTTCATGCCCTAGTTCACCAAATGCTGGTCAGCAAACTCTCATACTCCTAGCCTTCTCTGTCTCCTTCCTCACACATTAACACCCATATCTGGGCAATTCTGACATCCCAGTATGGAACCAACACCTCCATCCCTGGGGTGGCAGAGGAGTCACACAGAGCTGAGAGCCTGGCCATGCTTCCCATGTAACTTGAGCCTTGAAGCCACTCTGCTGGCCCAGCAAGTCCCCTGTCTCAAATGACAAACAGTGCCAATAGGCTCCAGCCCTCACACTCATAACCCCAGGGCATTGCCTCCAAGAGTCTCATCGGAGCCCTGCTCAGCCAGCTCAACTAAGCCCCAGTTACATAAATTATGTTCTCATCACATGCAACACTGCCTTTCTGAGTCATTGTCATAGGCTCTTGGGTTTGGTGTTCAGGAGTGAGGGTGAAATGGGCATTGTCTTCTGCTACCCTGAGTGACCAAAACCACACACACCTCACATTCCACCAGGATTCAGAAGGCAATTTCAGGCTATGAGATGGTTTTGTGCCCTGCAAGGCTAATCAGCCACATGGGATCAAGGCCACAGCACTGGCCTCATTGGCACTCTCCCCACACTTGTTTATACTTCACGAAGATCAAAGAGTACACAGAGAATGAGGCCAAATACCATGAAATAGCCCTATACTTTAATTTCTTTCCTAAAGGTCAAGGCTTTATAATGAGGTTCACAAAGGAGCAATACAGCAGGCGAGTCACACACATTAAAAGAACCTCTTCTATATCAAAAGGAAAAAAATAGGTCATTGACCATTTTAATGAGATCATTTAAGTCCACTGGTCCCTGGTTCTAAAACCATTTTGGAAATGGAAAAGTAAGATTTTTTCATATTCACCTAATAATGTCCCAACAGCAGGAAGACTGAATTTACTCTAAAGTGACATATTTCTATAGAGGGGAAGGAGAGGCCAGTGAGCAGACAATATCTTAGGAAACACTATCTCAGAAGGGGACTTGAGACACATTTTGTGTACAGGGTGTTCATTTGTTAAAGGGACTCCCAGAAGGAGTGAGGGACTAAGGTTGTGAGACAGGGGAGGAGAAGTGGCATAAACACAACCCCCTGACCCGCTGTGAGCACTCTGATGTCCTATCCCCTCCGACTTCTTTGGGGACCTTTTAAAATGAGTCTTAGAAATGGCCACCTAGGGGATGAGAAGAAGAAGCATTTATCCCCTGATTCTCAACCCTGCTTGGCAAGGGTTGCCTGAGGAGCACTAACTTGCATGTCCATAGGATACAATTGCAAACTTGCTGAGCAGCTCCCACTGTCAGCCTGTGGCACAGCATCAGAAGAACCCCCAATAAAGGAAGGAGCTGCATGAAGTCCACGTGAGTCAGAAGCTGTCGGGGTCCACCTGTGCAAAGCTGCCTGAAGCCCAGGGGAACTGCATGTCCCAGCTGTCAAAGCAGTCAAGAGTACTCACAGCCATGTCCATTACAGACTCTTAGCTGCTCACTGCTGGAGGAAGTATGGTACACTTGTTGGAAGAGTTTTGCATGTGAAGCAAGAACCCTCACAATCCCATCTTCTGGAGAAAGACTGCTCAAAATTGAGTGTTGCCTCAATTCCCTGAGGACCCTCACCATGGAATTCATCTGGATAAATTAATAGGAACTTCCTTGTTTCTGTACATCAAAAGAAAGGAGACTCAACTTTTAATACTAAGATGTAGCTTCTGTCTCATGTTGATAACCTTGTTCATAGTTTGTGATAGTGATAGTGATTTTGGACAGAAACAGCCAATACTTTAAGTTCTACCAACATGGAAAAAGTTCTTTGCTCTTGCTCAGATTTACCCTCTTGACCGTATTTCTGCTCTCCCACCATACATGGAAATGTTGTGATTCAAAAATCAGAAGTTTCTTTTCCATCTTGTACTTTGGCAAAACACAAGTGAGTTAGAACCTATAAGCTAAAGGTGTCCATCTCATGTTGTATTAGAACATAAATACCTGGGCTGAAGAGAATGAGCTTTGCATTTACTTTTTCTACCAAGGAAGAAACAGTCTCATGGGATTTCACAAAACATGCTTATTGAGTAAATATGGTTATTTTGTAATGAGGAGAAAAAGATGGTGATGGTGCTTAGAACAGCAAACTCTATGGTGGCTGCAGGCATGTGGTAGACAAGACTCAGAAACTCTACCTCATATTTTATGAGTTCTTTAAGTTTCCTTGGGTGGCCAGTGACTTAATTTCCCCCTTGCAATCTAAACCTGGTCTGCCCCGCAATGGCTTGGAAAGTTCTACCTTCAATACACATCGTCTGGCAATTGTAGTAATTCTTCTTGCTTTTTCATCTGGGGATTTAAATTGTTCCATGAGATGTACAGACACCCAATTTGGGTTAGGGGTTTAATTTAAATGTGCTGTCAGTTTTGATTTTTCACATTACCTGCTCATGGTAGCAGAGAGGGCTCACTAAACTAGCAATAAGTTTTCAATTCAAAGAGGTCAAAATATACTCAGGGTCACGTGAGTAGCCAGGGGCTTATTCTGACCAAGTTCAGCAAACTAGAGGGAGCTGCCCAGTCAGCATGATGAAGAGGGAGGGTGCAGCAACAGGATTCTATTTTCATTAACATCTCACCTTTTGGAGACTCTATTTGTAAATTGTCTGCACAGAGATGCAATGGCAACAGCTAATTAGATGCCCTCCTTACTGATCGCCTGACCACAAAGAAAACCAGTAAGAATTCAAAGAAAATCCTTGAAGTTCTCCTATCACAAATGTCTGATAAAGCCATCTGAGGTTCTAGCAGTGCCTTATATGCAAGAGGCACTCAATGAAGGTGCATAAAGCAATGGCATTCAGCGTGACATCTGGAGTTGTTTAGTGCATGCTTATTCTTCTTTATGATACAGGATTTTAGTTTCCTATGCAAAGACAACTGCCCACCACTCCAGCTTAGCAATTTGGTGCACAGGACAGCAATATCCAGAGATGGTCTCGCAGGAAATCATTCTTAACATGTCAGACAAGCAGCTTGACGGATTTACGGATCTTCTTTCTCATTTAACCCTTATAATGCGTGATGGCTAGCCAGATCACAGCCATCAGGATGGGCTAAGGTATGCTGCAGTGACACCAGACACCCTCCTAGGAACACATTTATTAAGAGAATTAACTAATAACCCCATGGAATAGAATGCTATAGGCCTTCTTCTACTGATCGTGAAATTTCATTGAAGTTGACTATAATTGCAAGTAAAAAAGACACTGGAAAATTGTGACAGAAGAGACAGGCTGGGTATGGCAGGGAACACGGTTGGGAATTGGAATTCACAACCACAGCGTGTGCTCACTTCTTATTGTTAACAACATTGTGATATGGGGGTGACGGGACTTGGTCATCCCAGTTGCTGTGTTGGTATGCCTGTAGCCAGACCACAGAGCATAACCCCATTGAACACTGAACAGAGCTGGGCAAATGGAGCTGTGACTCCCATTGGTGGTGGGGAACATCTCCACAGTTGCTAGAGATGAAACCATATCCATATGATGTTCTCTGAAAATGCTCAAGCAGACATTGGCTTGATGCTATTAAGTGTAAAGAAATAGAGGCATGGGTCTTCAGCAACAGTTTACTAAGACATCTTAGCATCGTTGATATTGGTAATCTCAGTCTCAATTAACTGCCACACCACACACAGCAGCAGCGAGGGCAGGGACCCAACTGTGAAGGGAGAAAGAGAACAGAAATAAACACAGAGACTGATGATGAATGCTGTTGTGCTCCAATCTCTCTCCTTCGCAGTCATGCGCCCTTTATCCATGCAGTAGGCATTTTCTACATTCAATGCTCTTTCAGTTGTATAAAAGGTAAATGAGGCTCCTGCTATCAGGGAGCCAACATTATGCTGATAGGAAGGGACAAATGGTAGACAACTTGGTGAATAAGACAACTACAGTTGGCCAAGTATGCTAGGATGGCAATAAAAGTGTGAGAGTAATTGGGTGAGGTCAACTTCTGGACACCTGAGGGTGACCAGAAATGATGGGAAAGAGCCAAACATGTGATCAGCTATGGGAAAAATATTCCAGGCAGAGGGAACAGAAGGGCCAGGGCCCTCAAGTGTAAAGAGGCAGAAAGGCCAGAATTAGTTAAGGGAAAGGAAGAGAAGCCAGAGACATCAAGGGGGTCAGATTTACAGAACTCTGACACCAAGCTGGCTTTGATTTAGAATGATCAGAAGAGATAAAGACTGGTTATAATCAAACCAATTGCTGATGTTGAAGATTGGCTAAGGCAGAATGGCCACCCAGAGTCACTAGGAGCCAGAAGGACCTATAAAGCTACAGGTGGAGCAAGAGTTTGGCTGTCCAACCTGGAGCAGCTAGTTGAATAAGCCACCAAGGAGGTTCAAAGGTAAGTGTGGGACAAGAGTAGGACTAGAGCTAGGAGCTGAGAAGACACAGCTATGGGCAGGATGTAAGAAAAAGGGTGCCAGGGCAGGATGTAAGAAAAAGGGTGCCAGGGTACCAACACTTTTGTCACTGACCTGTCCGAGTTTCTTGGGACTCCTTTTTTGGGTGCTGGGGCAACATATTCTGGTTAGATTGCACAGAATTAAGTTGCAAGGGCAATTACGAATCTGGAAAGATGCTCCCGGAGAGCATATTGCAGTCTCTAATAGCTCAAAATCTGGTTAAAACATAAAGTATAAGACATAACTAAAGGACAATACAAATCTGAGCTATGGGACACTGAGTTTCTGCACACAGTGGCAGTCAGAGAGGGTGAGCTCCTCAGATACAGAGCATCTGGGGCAACGGAGCTGGAACTTAGGATGGGCTCTTACATTGATAGGCACTTTAAGTGCCAAATCTGAAATGAGGAGGAATAATCAAGGACTAGGCAAGTTGAGGGAAAAAAGGTGACAAGAACAGTCCAGATGAAGTCCGCTATCATTTCCTTTTCTGATAATTAGAGCAAAATGTATTTTATAATAATATTTTAAATTAACAATAGACTTAATTCCCTCCACCTACCACCTGGCTACAATCAAGAAGAGGGAGCTCAGGAGAGACTCTTCAGAAAGATAAGAGGAGAAATTGGCTGTTTTACAAATAGGGACCTTTCTTCTTTGAAACCACTTTGAAAGGAGAAAGCTGCATGATAATGAAAAGTATCATCATTATTATTGACTTCAAATTGGGCTCTTTCACGACAAAAGCTTCATTCTCCGTAATCTAATTGTTGTTTGGTATCACGAAGACACTGAAATTCATTTACACCTCCAGCTCTGGATACAGCGAGTGCCAGCTGCTGCTCTCCCTCTGTGGCTGGTTTTATCCTATTATGCTATTTATAGGGCCTTCTCGGTGACGGTGGCGGGAATAGTGATGCCAAAGTTTCCCGCTTCCCTCCATCTGACAGCTGGCATGTTGTGTGACAACACAAAGGGAAAGAAGAAAGGTTGCATATCAAAATATTTTGAAGGTATCACTGTCAAACATACAGACTCACAAAATGGATAATTACTTAAGTTTCTCTGCATTGTCCAAAATGAAATCTTTCAGTGGACAGTTGATGAATTTCAGGAAAATATTTGGTTTTTTTATTCCACAATGTATACCTTTTTCTTATTGTGCACAAAGAAACTCAAAATAACTATTATTTTGCCAAGAACATCAATTCTGAGCATGAGAGGTTTTTTGTTGTTGTTTTGGGTTTTGTTTTAATTTCTGAAGTCTACAATGTGTTGATCTAGGTAAATTTCCATGAAGTAAACAAGTCAATTATATTTACACTGATTTTAATAAATCAATTCAAATCACCCAAAACCTACATGGAAAAATCTAAGATAGTGTCTAATGCAACCAATTCCCAAGGGTACCAAAACATTATGAACACTCAAAATTTGACTCAATTGACTGAAGGTCTGTTCCTATTTGAGTATGTTTTCTCGCCTTTGGGTTTCAGGAGTTTCTCAAAAGGCACACATCTTGGAATTTCCCTTTTGTCTATTTGTATTATTAAAACACCACACTTCAGAGCTGTGTCACATTTGGACTACCCTGTGGGGAATACCCCTTAGGTAAAGTTCCTTGATCTTATGAATTCAGTCCCTGTCCTTACCACTCGTCAGCTTTCTGAGGCTCACCAGTGCCCCTCACTCTCCCAGCCATTCTGCTTTACAGAACCTTCCCTCCCACCGCCAGCCCCCACCTCCTAGCTGCCCACACGAGGAGTGGAAAACCAACCAGGAATGGTTCTCACGGAGGTTACTCCCAAACTTTCATTAGTGAACTAGGGCTCCAGAGGCTACTCTACATCCATTCAAGTCTCTTTCAGGAAAAAGACCCAAGTAAGCTCCCAGGTGGTGATGAAAACATTAGGGAAGAGTTGGGGCACAATGAAGGGTGGCCTGTCCCAAAGTTCTGAGTGAAAGGTATAAATGGTGGTATAAATCTTCAATCTTTGAAGATGAGATGAATACAACTTAATCAATATAATGTTTTAAATGAAACAAAAATTCTGATAAGCTTAAATCAAGGCAAATAATTTTATACATTTTGAGATGTTGGCTAAACACAGTCCTCTGATCAGCAAAAAAATATGTAACCTTGCTTTTTGATTTGATATAAGAATTTGAAGGCAGATTTCAAGATTTCTGGGAAGATCATCGATATTTTGGTGCATTTATAACTCCATTTTCAGTTAACACAAATATGTTACCAGCCAATTTTCAAATGGCTGCAATCTTACATTCAACTTAAAGAAAAATTTGATCGAGTTTCTTTACTGGACTTTTATAGGTCCTGTCTTTCCAGAGATAGGAATCCCTGGCTTTCCAATCAGGGTACCACAGCACACAGTTGAAAATCACTGCTCTAGGCCAGAAGGATTCAATAAGAGAAAGCAAACCCCAGTAAACACCTACTTTTCAAGCCTTACCTTGCATCACGTTTGCCAATATCCCACTAACCAAAGCAAATGAGAACGTTAAACCAGGCTCCAGGAGTGAAGAAATAGACCCCATCTATCTCAAAATCACATTGTGGAGGGTTGTATGCATACACTAATACGAGGAGGATCTCAACCGCCTTTGAAAATAATCTACTGTGTACATTAGGTATGCACTAAAGCACATCCCAAGGAACGCCCCCTATTTTTCACTTACAGGGGCAGGAGAGGAGAAAGAATATGAAAAACTATTTCCAAGTGGAATTAATTAACACCGCATTGTCACCTCTTCTATTGCCATCACAAAATCAAAACCCCAAATTCCAAAAATATCTATAAGGTCAACTTACAGGTCAAACTACTTAAAACAGTATAATTTGCATCACCCTTAGACATGACAGTGGAAAAAGGGTATGAGCAGCTGAAGAACATTAATTTTAATCCTATTTAGTATGAAAAAAAGAAAATCCAAACTGGAGAAACTCAGAGCAGCTGAGAATGGTGAGAAAGGGCTGGATTCACAAGGTCACCAGCCTGAAGCTGCTCCATTGATACTTGTTGAATTTGTTGCTGAATGAAACTGCCGAATCATGCAGTGATGCTGGACGTCTGCTCATCCTTGGTCCTCCGCGGCTGAGGTTATACTTTGGTCAGAATGTTAGCAAACCGAGCCTTGTCACAAATTTTATCAGTTGATAGCCAGAGTCCCCTCCCCACTCAGAAGGTGAATTGATATTGAATTGAGTCCTCCTTGTGCTGTTACAAAATAAGCCATTAAAAAACAATGAACAAATGGAAAATAGAGTGTCTTTTATTGATTGCGATGTTTCCACTTAACTCAATTCTGGTAGGGGAGCTTCTAAGGTGGCACATGCGAACGGACCCTGGTGGATAATTCCAAGGAAAGGGGCAGCCTCGCCGGCCTTATGGACCGCTCCAATTTCCTCCATTGGGATCCAACTTGGGATTAGTCACTTGACAGATTTTTCAACAGAATATGCCGTCTCTCAGAGCAATTAGGTGTCAGTTCTGCACCTGGGCTTACTTTCATGATCAAGGCCCTTTTGTAAAGACACTTTCCATGGTCCTGTGTTTTCCTTTGTAAATCAACAGTAGTCTTTGTTTTTTGTATTATTTTTCTTAGTATGTGACTAGCAAAATACAGGTGCCCCCTCCCCACATACTTTATAGGAAAACAATGTGTGCATTAAGTACTTCTTTAAAAAGTATGTTACAGTAATCCATTCAATTTCCTAAATCCTCTCCCACCTTCACTTGAACACTTATTTTTTTTGGAAACGAAGTCTCTCTTACTCTGTCACCCTAGGTAGTATACTCTGGCATCATGGCTGTACAGCAACCTCAAACTCAGGCTCAAGCAAGCAATTCTTATGCTTCAGCTTCCTGCCTGACTACAGGTGCCTGCCACAACACCAGGCTAGTTTTTCTATATTTAGTAGAGATGGGGTCTCACTCTTGCTCAGGCTGGTCTAGAACTCCTGAGCTTGATCAATCCACTTACCTTGGCCTCCCAGAGTACTAGGATCACACACCACCACGCCTGGCCTCAACTTGTATTTACTGAACACCTGCTATATGCTAAGAGATATATTTGCTACCGCACTGATCAGGGGAGATAAGGAAGTAAGGTCTACAGCTCCTGACAGACACAGTTAACTTCTGGATGTCATTCCTGTGCATTGCCTACTACATTTATATTCTGCAGCTGAAGGGTGACCAGGACACACCTTGCTCACTAGTAAGGGTGTAGACATTTTGGAATGGAAGAAGGTTGCTTGACATTCATTGATGCAAAGGGGATTTGGGAAGCTTGGGAAGACTTGGTGAAATCCCTGTTTCATAGAGTTTGGTCCAAGCATCATAGGATTCCAAAACCTGTTTCATCAATATTTCGAAATTGATCAGACTTGGAATGTTCAAGTTGGACAGTAGAGCATTAGAATGTTCTAATTAGGAAGCCTCTAATTAGAATTGCATATAAAAACAGAAATATATTTTATTAATTTACAATGAGAAAAAGAACCTTTGGGAGCCAGAAGCCCATTGTTTAATTTCTCCTTCTCTCATTCTCTCTGAACACAAACCACATAAGAAGCCTAACTTTCAGAAGACGCCTTTGAGAAGCATAGACTTAGAGCAGTGGTTCTCAACCTTCCTAATGTCATGGACCTTTAATACAATTCCTGTGGGTTGCAACCCACAGGTTGAGAACCACTGGCTTAGAAGAACAGGTGGTACGTATAAGAGTATAATTTGTAATGTTATCATGTTGAGCGAGCCAAACACACGTGTTTCTGCTCTAAGGACATAACTACAAAGCCGACTACATACTTGACAGAAGCCAGATGTGTTCATTTTTCTCAGGACACAAATTAGCTTTGCCAATGTTTACCCTTTGGCTCATCTTTTCCTTTATTTTTGTGGCTGATCAGATCTCTTTACCTTCAGTATGTGAAGGTGGCAGGACATTTTGTTTCTTTAAGGTGACTTTGTGTATCTCCGTACTGATTTTTGGTTTAACCAGTGATTTTCAACCAATGGGCTGTGAAAGAATCTTAGGTGATCCATGAGAATTTTTAAAAATTATTAATTAAAGAAGTTCAAAGCACAGTAAGTATATTCTCTCTCTCTCTCTTTTTTCTTAATCAACATAATTTAAGACTGCCAAGGAAGTTTACCAATAGGTTCAGCTGGGCTGTCAGAATAGAAAGGTTGAAAAACACTGGGTTTGGCTTGGTACCCATAGCTCAAGTGGCTAAGGCACCAGCCACATACACCAGAGCTGGCGGGTTCTAATCCAGCCTGGGCCTGCCAAAACAACAATGACAACTAAAATCAAAAAATAGCCAGGCATTGTGGTGGGCGCATGTAGTCCCAGCTACTTGGGAGGCTGAGGCAAGAGAATCGCTTAAGCCCAAGAGTTGGAGGTTGCTGTGAGCTGTGATGCCACTGCACTCTACCCAGGGTGACAGCTTGAGACTCTGTCTCAAAAAAAAAACCCAACAACAACACTGGGTTTAACACTCAGAGGGCAGTTTGATTTCCCATTCTTTAAGGGGATCTCCTTATCCCATGCATGATATTTTTCCCCTATGTACTATTTATAAGAACAATTACTAACTTTTAGCTTTTAATTATTTTGATATCATTTCCAGTTTTACACTAGTTTCAAAAATAGAAGAAATGAGGAGTATGGGAATAGACTGGGTTAGAAATAGGGTTTCCCAATGTCTCACCCTTGGTAAGTTCATGAGGTTTCAAAAGTTAATTCTATATTATTATTGCTATTTTAATTAGCATGCTTACTTAATTAGGCACTAAGGTGCCAATTAAAAGAAGAAAAGTACATTATATACTAGGGAAACAATTAAATTTCCTAGAAGTAAAATCCATGGGAGATTAAAAATTTTCTGTAAAATCACTGTCACCAAGGCTTTCTTGCAGTTTTTTTTTTTTGGCTGGGGCTGGGTTTGAAGCTGCCACATCCAGCATATGGGGTCGGTGCCTTACCCTTTGAGCCACAGGCACTGCCCCACCAAGGCTTTCTTTTACTGTGATTGTGTGCATTTATGGGTCAAGAAATTTGCTGAGGCTAAGAAATTGCTCAAAATTGCCAGGCATTGTGGTGGGCACCTGTAGTCCCAACTATTCAAGAGGCTGAGGCAAGAGAATCCCTTACCAGGGGTCCTCAAACTTTTTAAACAGGGGGCCAGTTCACTGTCCCTCAGACCATTGGAGGGCCGGACTGCGCAGGACAGACAGGTCAACTGCTAAGCAGGACAGGTAGCTGCGGGCCAGATAAATGTCCTAGGTGGACTGCATGTGGCCCGCGGGCGATAGTTTGAGGACACCCTTAAGCCCAAGAGTTTGCAGTTGTTGTGAGCTAGGATGTTACAGCACTCTACTGAGGGTGACAGAGTGAGACTTTGTCTCCCCCCCCCAAAAAAAAAGAAAAAAGAAAGAAAGAAATTGCTCAAAATGGATAAGCATAAATCCCTTTCAGTTTCAAATTAGCTAGGTCAATCTGGTTGCTTGCCAATGATAACTGGACTAATATACTAGTGGAGACTTGGACCAGGGCCCAATAGCTGTTACATGAATTGTTCTACACAGCCTCCTCCTCCCCTTCCTTGTCCTTCTGTATTTGCCAGAGCCCTGGTTAGGCTTGAAAAAACCACCCTCCTCAGGGAGCAGGTAGAACATTGACCTGTATCTGAATGGTCACAGGATTGGCTGTTAAATCTACTGGGTTTTCTGATGGAAAACAAAACAAAAGGGAATGTCATCATATATTCTAACCCCAAGGGAAATTTCCTTCCCAAAACATTACTCCCTGTTCCCAGCCTTAAGAAATCCAGTGAGTTAATTAATATTTGCTGAATAGATTGATTTTTCAGGAGAACTAATTTTTACAAAACTTTTAATTTATATCTACTCCATTTTTTCCCTTAATAGGAATGAGTAAAGGCTAATACTTTTATTTGGAATAAATTCCCAATCCAAATGCGGTTTTTGTGTCCCCTCAAAATTCATATTTTGAAACCTAACCCCCAAAGTGATAGTGTTAAGAGGTGAGGGCTTAGGGAGGTGATTAAGTTGTTACCAAAAGGGAAAGCTTGTTTGCCCCTTCCACCATGTGAGGATGCAACAAGAAGCCACCATCTGTGCAGCAGAGAGTGGACCCCCACCATATACCAAGTCTGCTGGTACTTTGATCTTGGACTTCCCAGCCTCTAGAACGCTAAAAGATTTATAAACCACCTGGTTTAATGTATTTTGTTATGGTAGCCCCAACAGACTGAGACACCAAATTCAAGGATATAATTGATTGTAAGAAGATTCAGGGCTAATCTTAGATTAAGGGTTCTTTTTTGTAATGCTAAATCTGTATATTAAAAATGCTTAAGATAATTATTAGATACACTTTTTCATAAGAATTAAAGGAAGGTAAACTCATGGAATTTTTTTTATTAAATCATATCTGTGTACATTGATACAGTCATGGAGTATAGTGTGCTATTTTTATATAAAATTTGAAATATTTTCATCAAACTGGTTAATGGAATTTTTTGAATAGCCTTCTGTTGTGGCTTAAGTATAGTCAGTCCAACTTTACACAAAAGGAAATTAAAACAGAAAGTATTTATACTCTGTGCTAATCAGTCAAGTTGTGAAAATTGAGAAATCACCAGATTTTGAAATGTCTTGCTGCCATTATAGGGTTCTCTAGTTCAGACATGTATATAGTTCAAGAAAACTGTCTCTTCTACCTAAGAGAAAATATTGTTAATACTTAATAGTAATCAAAGGAATTAAAGTAAAGCAACCTTAAAATGGCATTTTATATCCACTAAAGGAGCAAGAAGTAGGACTTTTCATTATGACAGTTGTCAACATTGAAGTGAAATTTATGTACTTATCTTGATGGCACTGTAAATTAATACAATCCTTCTGAAAAGGAATATAGCAATAAGGAACAATGTTCATAAATACAGTCAAATACTTTGCTTTATTAATAATATTTTGAGGAATTTATCCCCCCCAATTCAAAAACAAAAGATAAATCCATGAATATATTCATCATCTCTTTATTGACAATAAGACATTGATGTAGATTAATCAATATTCAGGTATAGATTAAGATTTTGGTTGATTATCTTTGGAAACTAGATACTATATTCCTTCTTCAATCTTAGTTGAAAATAAACATCTAACATTAGAAAAATATTAAAATGCTGGGCCGGGTGCAGTGGCTTATGCCTGTAATCCTAGCACTCTGGGAGACAGAGGCAGGCAGATTGCCTTAGCTCACAGGTTGGAGACCAGTCTGAGCCAGAGCAAGACCCTCCCTCTAAAAATAGCTGGGTGTTGTGGCAGGTGCCTATAGTCCTAGCTACTGAGGAGGCTGAGACAAGAGAATCGCTTGAGTCCAAGAGTTTGAGGTTGCTGTGAGCTATGACACCATGGCACTCTACCAAGGGCAACAAAGTGAAACTGTGTCTCAAAAAAAAAAAAAAAAACCATTATAAAAACAAAGACAAAACTAAGCATATATTTCATAATATGTATGTGTGGTACAGAGACTATATATACAATTCAGCAGCTGATAGTAATAATTATTGATTCTGCAATGTAATGTCAAACTTATACAATTTAATTATAAAACTTTAATACAGATATATTTTCAATCGTTGTTGCTACTAATATGACCTGTGCCTGGGAATAACCTAATACTTAATGAGGGAAAGTTTCTCTTTAACAGTATTACATCTAATAAATGAAGAAGAAATAATTGAATTAATTAAGGTATCACTATGTAGGCATTACTCAGGATTGACTGCTAGCATCCTGGGAAGACCACCAGACATTATGTGGCTTTCTGAAGGAAGCATCTAACACCTACGAAGTACTCTACCTGCCCCAATCTAAAAATGGTCAAGTTACAGATTTTAATTTATAGAAAATAAACAGGCTGGAAAATAACAACAATAAAAAAGAAGGCACAAACAAATGGAAGAAACAAAAAAGAAAATACACCGGCCTGGCGTGGTGGCTCAGGCCTGTAATCCTAACACTCTGGGAGGCCGAGGCGGGTGGATTGCCTTAGCTCATA
This sequence comes from Galagoides demidoff, assembly GCA_963574575.1. Taxonomy (NCBI): domain Eukaryota; kingdom Metazoa; phylum Chordata; class Mammalia; order Primates; family Galagidae; genus Galagoides; species Galagoides demidoff. The sequence goes on from CAUYQV010106571.1 coordinate 28,411, forward strand.
GGTTCGAGACCAGCCCAAGCAGGAGTGAGACCCTGACTCTAAAAAAAAAAAAAAAAAATCCGGGCATTGTGGTGGGCGCCTGTAGTCCCAGCTACTCAGGAGGCTGAGGCAAGAGAATTACTTGAGCCCAAGAGTTTGAGGTTGCTGTGAGCTACAACACCATGGCACTCTACCAAGGGTGACAAACTGAGACTGTCTCAAAAAAAAAAAGAAAAGAAAGAAAGAGAATACACAGGCTGGAAGAACATATTTGATGATTCCATGGATATTTAATCAGCAAAATCCAAAAAGTGGGAACTTCTGCAAGATTGTTACCCATTTTCTTCAGCCATAAAATTTAAAGAGAGGAAAAAAAAGAGAGAGAGAGATCTAGGGGAAAACTTACAGATTTTTCAAGAAAACCCAAACTTCAAGTTGTATATAAACCAATAACAATGTGCAGAAATTGTTTATCTCTAGATATGAATAAACTATTTTTAATAAAAGTTTTAAAGTTATAATAAGAAAAATGCAAGTACTGGATATTTGATAATATTAAATTTTTCCTAATTTGGGGGGAGCAAGGGTATTGTAGCTATTTAAAAAGCAAAGTCTCAAAAAAAAGTTAAGTCTCTTTTTTTCCCTTAATTTCTGAATATTACTGGGGCACACAAGCTTTGGCTAAATGGTTTGCTTTTGTATAGATTGAATCAAAGTTATAAGTGTGCCCCTCACCCAGATAATGCGCATTGTACTCATTAGGTGTGAATTTGCCCACCCCCTCTTTCCACATCCCACTGTTAGGCCTAAGTGGGCCTAGGCTAAAGCAGAAAAGTGTCAGGCCTAGACTATAATGGAAAAATGCCAGTTAACTCCTGGAAAATTTCCAGACTACAAGTTTTCAAAAAAAGAAATGAAATAAGTCTAGTTCACCCCCAAGATAAATGAGAAAATACTAATTGATTTCTTGCTTCTAGTTCACTCCTGGTTTCTTGCCTGGCTAGCTCCCTGGGAAACGAGCTAACTGTCCCCAGACTGACCTTTAAACAATACTGGGTGGAGAAAATACTGAGACAAAGATGTATGAAACTAAGATGTATAGGGGGTGTATGGCATATAGCTAACTAACCACAAAATTCCACTTCTGTATAACACTTGCTTGCTATCCTCCCCAGATGCACCTGGACAGCCTGCGTGCCAACCAGGATGCAGACCAGACCTTAAAATCCCAGCCCCTTAAGCACTTGGGGCTGCTCTCAGAAACCCCATGTTGGGACACTGAGGCAGTTGCTGGCTCTTCAATAAAGGATTCTTCTGTTAATTCAACTAGTGTGATGGCGTGGTCTTTGGGAATTCCTGGGCACAACACCACCTGCTATATTTTCATTGAGCTTTACTTCTATATGTGCACATAAATGTCAACTGATTAGTTCCAATTTAGTATTGAGTGCATGTAGTCCTTTATTAAAAGACATGTATCAAAATATATGTAGAAGAAATTATGTATCTTGGATTTGCTCCAAAATAATCCAGAGGTTCTTCGAGTTCGAATAGAACTCATATCAGCTCACATATGACTGAAGCCTGGAGAACAGTGTTCATGTGCTCTAGACTTCTGTAGACCTCATTTCTAAAAAAGACTCTTTAAAAAAGAGAGTAGGCTTGGCTCCTGTAGCTCAGCGGCTAGGGTGCCAGCCACATACACCAGAGCTGGTGGGTTCGAATCCAGCCCGGGACTGCCAAATGACAATGACCACTGCAAACAAAAAATAGCCAGGCGTTGTGGTGGGCTCCTGTAGTCCCAACTACTTGGGAGGCTGAGGCAAGAGAATCACTTAAACCCAAGAGTTATAGGTTGCTATGAGCTGTGATGGTGGCCATGGCACTCTACCAAGGGTGAAATAATAAGACTCTGTCTCAAAAAAAAAAAAAAGAAGAAGGAGAAGGAGAAAAAGAGAGTAGAAAATAATGATCAGATTTTAGGCATAGTTCTACCATTTAAAACCAATCTAATTTGTTTGTGTGTGTGTGTGTGTAGGTATGTATGTACTTTATATGTAGCATATGCAGTATGTATATATAAATTAAGCCTAGAGTGGTTAGGTTAGCTGTATTTCATTGTCATAAAAGGATTTCTGCCCCTTGCCCTGCCTTCTTTCCTCACAGAATGGCATTCTGGATGGCAGTATTAGGAACGGAGGAGAGTTTTGAGCTGAGACAGATTTGTGACTTGCCAACAGTGATATTCTGATGAGGGTGTATATGTGGCACCTTGTTGTTTGGAAAGCATAACAGTTTGATAATATCTTGTTTGGGTTAGGGCACATGTAGTCCCAGCTACTTGGGAGGCTTTAGTGGCATGCAATATTCAGTTTGTTTTATGGCTGGAAGGGATCCAATTTGAAGGGGTAATGCAGGCAGCACTAACTATGGATGTTATTAGGACTAGATTGTAACCTAGAGGGATGTTTTCATGGTGAGTTGAGACATATCACAGTCCTGCTCTGGAAATAGGGTCATCAGTAGCCAGGAGACAGTGAGGGCTCCAGCCAGCCTGGTGGGGTTTAGAGCTGGGCTTCAGGCTCAGCACCCATGGCTCAAACCGCTAAGGTGCCAGCCACACATACCTGAGCTGGCCGGTTCAAATCCAACCTGGGCCTGCCAAACAACAATGATGGCTACAACCAAAAAATAGCCAGGCATTGTGGCAGGTGCCTGTAGTCCCAGCTACTTGGGAGGCAGAGGCAGGAGACTCACTTGAGCCCAGGAGTTGGAGGTTGCTGTGAGC
>CAUYQV010106572.1:0-10339 GCA_963574575.1 Galagoides demidoff
TAAATCATAACTTCATACATTGATGCATTTATGGGGTTCAGGGTACTGCTTTGACATACAATGTGAAATGTTCGCATTGAACCAAGTAACACATCCATCACAATTATACTAATTTCTTAATAGTTTTGAAATGTACCATTGCATTATGCACATTAGGTGAGGTGCCCCCAAATACCCTCCCTCCTCCCATCTCCCCCTTCCTCTCCCCTGTCTTCTCCTCTTTACTTTCTGGACTGTAGTTATGTTTTACCATTCATATGAATGTGTAGGGGAGACTCTTTAAACAAGCTTTTAATTTAAATTTTTAAATGGGGATGACTTATCTAGTCAGGAAAGGTCGGTAAGGGATCAGACTGCATCTCAGCAGCCACACTGGCCATGGGTGTTCATAACTGTTTCTATCTTTTGATTCTATCTATTATCACTTTCTGCCCCATTTCTCCTGCTTTGCTAGGTGCTGATTCATTGTCCTACCCCAACGTAAGCTTCAGAGAATCAGCAGAGACAGAAACATGGAATTAAACATTCAGAGATGCCACCAACTAGTGTTTCCCTGAAATGAAGGGGCACCTGGGGGCTGAATGTGTGGCACTGGGGTCATTCTTAGGCTTCTCTTGCCATTTTTCTATGATAATAATTATCATTTAAATATGAACCTCTGAGATAAAAACATGCCAACGGATGAGCCCAAGATGAGTGTCTTGTTGCTTTGAAGTTGGGCCAGATCCCTTGGGGTAGGAGGCGCGTCTGGGAGACTGGTGTGGTGTCCAGCACGTGGCCACTGTGAGCACTTTAATAACAGCTCTCAAGGGGACTGTGATGGCTGTTGGGATAGAGCCCATTGGCCTGCAGTGTGATTTGGCTCATTAACTCAAAAAGTATTAATTGCACCTGTGCAGTTGTCACAGGTGGGTGTGGGGTGTGCGGTGATAAATGGGGCCGGCCGACCTCAGGGAGCACCATGCAGTGCTGCCAGCCCTGACCTGTTGGTGCATTTAGGGAGATTTTCTTCATTAAGAAATTTTGTACATAGGTCTCATTGAGCTGTTCAGCCAACCCTGACAGCCCCCTTTCTGTTGCCACCTGTGACAAGAACAGGTGATAGTGAGGCCCAGCCATCTCAATGCCTCCCTGCCCCAGGTGAGGGTGGGGTGGGGAGTTGCTCTGCAATTCATCACCAAGGGTCTCAGTGAGGCAGGGACTCCTGTGGAAGGACAAGAGGATGATGAGAAAATTATTACAATATTGTTTTTTGAAGAGTCACTGCCAATATGTCCCAGCCCCAGATAGGCTGTGGGGCAGGGGTTGCTCTGTGAGTGGCCTTGGAGGCTTGTTGTCATGGTCCCAGCAGCAGGGCCATCGGCTAAGGGTACACAGCTCCCAGTATGTCAGAGGGTGCTATCCCCAGCCGGGCACCCCATTCTGTTTTCTGATTCTGAGTACAACTTTACCACTAGCAAAAGCCACACCATTTTTCTTTCTTAAGCAGGGGAAAATGGTTGCTAATCAATGAAAAGGCTTTTGATGGGCTTGTAGGATATGAAGAGAGATCGTCATTTTGGAGAACAAAAGAACTGTTTTGGGGGGCAGGGATAAATGGAAGGACATGCACACCTCTCCTCTGTCAGTCTGTCTCTAATCTCTCTCCTTCAGTCTCTGTCCCTATTTGTTTCTTTCTGTTTCTGCCCCTTTTTGTCCCCCTCCTCTAACCTATCTCTAACTAGCTATCTCTGTCTCTCTTTCTCCCTCTCTCTCTGTGTATGTGTGTGTGGGATGATTGTGGAACGAACCCTGGCTGTTTGCTCTCCCTGCCCCCTTGGCTGCAGGTGGAAGGGAGTTATCTTAACACACAGACACACCTGTTCTCTTCTGTCTTCAGGGAGAGAGAACCAGCTCCTCTCCTAGTCTATGGATCCTGTTTTATTTGGATACTGCCTCCAGGGTATCTGATGGTTTATTTCCAGATGTGTCAAACTGGAAGGGAAACATTTTGCACAGATCTACAGAGATTTAAGCTTCCCCCTCTAATGTACTCCATTGGCCTCCCAGGACAGAGGGATTCTTGGCAAAAAAGATGAGGCTTTGCAGTAGCCACTTGCAATTGATCTGTGGACCTGCTACCTGAAGCCCTGGGTTTGCTACATTGAAGGCAATTGAACTGTTCATCAATGGCTTTGATCAAGCTGCCACAGGGGCCTCAATCTACACAGGACCACTTCTGGAATGCAGTGTGCACATGGAGATGTGGGGCAGAAGAACAAAAAGCATCAGTTATCTTTACAATGCTTTTAATTATGGGGTAAGCATGTCAGGGCTGCAGTCCAATATGTAAGGATAATTACACTTTGAATTTATGCCACACCACCGCACATCATCTCACATTAACTCTTCCCAACCCGACGGATGCAGGAATGTTAGGACAGGTCCGACAGTGGCTTCTGGGGGAAGAGGGTGGAATGAAGGAGTCTTGAGAATGCTTTAAGAGTCAGCATGGAGGCTCTTTAAGGTCTGAAGAGGTCCCCAACCCTGGTTTTTGGAGGAAAGGATCCTCTTTCTTCCAGGAATGGCCCTTGAAGGTAAGCCGGCTCTGAGAGGGAGACTCTTTAAGGGCTAAACTGCAGCGTCAGGAAGCAAGAGTTTTGTTGTGGTGCCTCTTGAATTTCCTTTGGGAACTTGGAACAAAAGTAAACAAACATGAAAGCCCCCAAGGTCGTGTGACCTATTATGACCCATCAGGCCCTCAGTGCCACCTCCTTCAGGGGGTCCAGAAACGCAGCCAGGTCCTCTGCTGTTTTGTACTCTGGGGGACACACACTTGAAAACATGCTGTGTTTTCCTTCCGTTTCTAAATGGGTGATTTAAGAATAACATCAATCAGGTGACCCCCAGCAGCCCTCTGGTAGGATGAGCCATTTCACAGTCACTTTGACCACTGGGAGATGTTTACTAGAAGATAATTACAAACTCATAAATAATTTAGAAATTGATTGTCCTTCTGGGTGTTTTCCTTAAGATACTTTTGTTATGAAAAGAAATGCTTTTTACAGTGGGCCTCACTGCTATGTTTAGGCATAGAAGTCTTTGATTGTTTTTCATGAGAATGGTCGTTGGCCTGGCTTCTCCCCTCACTTCCCTTTGTGGGGTGTGATGGCTGAAGCCAGTCATGTTGAAGAATGAAACCAAACAAAAATGGAAGAAGTTTAACATATTTCTTTGGCCAGAAAATGTTTGCAGCAGTAGTGCACAGTTTGCCACATGTGGGTTTTAACCATAATTTTTAAAATATTCCCATACCTTGAAGCAATATTCTCCCTCGTTAAGATTAATTTCCAGTAGGAGAATTGCATAATATTTTATATGATGGGAAATGTAATGAGGAATATGGTTGTTCAAAAAAGTAACCTTAGAGAACATTATTTGATGATTTTCAAAATTTATCTAGTCACCGGCCGTCTAATATCTGCAACAGAAGTGAGGGAAGCTGATTTGGGTGAGGCCTCTGGGCCTCGGGGCTGCTCAGGGAGTCATCGTTCACTCTAGCCAGGACAGACCAGGAGACTCCAGCTCCAGCCTGGGGCTCCACAATGAATGTGCAAAGTCATCAGGGCACATGTGGGAAAAAACTGTGAGAAGGTCTACATAGTTTTTTATCTCATCTTTAAAAAAGAATTGAGTGGCTTTTTATAATTTATATAATGTATCGATGTGGTAGAACAGACATGTCTCCAGTCAAATCACACATCTGGGTGGTTTAGCCTAGTACGTACCTAGACTAGATGGCCGGTCCCTCTCAGGCCACAAACCTGTACGCTGTACTGCTGCTGTACTGAAGACTGTAGGCAATTATAATGCCATGTATCTGTGTATCTAGACATGGAATAAGTACAGTAAAATTGTAGTATAAAAGATATAAAGGGGCGTACCTGTCTGGGGCACTGACTGCTAATGGGGTATGCAGAAATGGACGTGAGTGGTGAGTGAATGTGAAGTTCTAGGACGTGACTGAACACTACTGAAGACCTTGTAAACATTGGACCCTGCGGCTACCCTAGAATTAAAAAAAAAATTGTTTCTTTAATAATATATTGACCTTGGCTTACTATGACCTTTTACTTTGTAAATTTTTATTTATTTTTTTTTAACTTTTTGGTTCTTTTTGTAGTAACACAGCTTAAAACCCAAGCATGTCCTACAATTGTGCAAAAATCTATTCTTTTTTTATATCCATATTCAGAAGCTTTTATAATTAAAAACTTTTTTTTAACTTTTTAACCTTTTTTGTTGTTCAAAAAGTAAGACACAAACACATACGTGAGGCTAGGGCTGTATAGGGTCAGGATCAATATCACTGTCTTACACCTTCACGTCTTATCCCACTGGGAGGTCGTCAGGAACTGTACCACACATGGAGCTGTCACCTCCTGTGATGACAATGCCTTCTTCTGGAATATCTCCTGAAGGACCTGTCTGAGGCTGTTAACATTTTCCCCTTATATACTTATAGGGAAGGAGTAGACTCTAAAATAATGTTTAAAAGTATACTATAGTAAATACATAACCCAGTACCAGTTGCTTATGGTCATTATCAAATATTAGGTGTTGTGCAAAATTGGGTGTGCTAGATTTTTATGCGATTGGCAGCAAAGTGAGTTTGTTAACATCAGCATCACCACAAACACGTGAGTAATGCATTGCGCTACAGGCTAAGATAGTCGTGCTGTCACTAGGCAATAGGAATCTTTCAGCTACATTTACTCTTAGGGGACCACCATAAATGTGGTCCCTTCTTGACTAAAATGTTGGGATGCAGCAAATGACTACATGTAATTTATAAATAATAAACAAATATACATCTGCTGGGTGTAGATTCTCAAGACTTTTACTGGAGGAGCACACAATTTGAAAAGTTTAGAGACAAGTGTGTTAGGAGACAAATGTGTTAGTGGATACAGCTTGAAAAACACCAATCTAATGCATTTCTGGTCTAAAGCATCCGTCTGTTTTTGCTATGATCAAGGTGGTAGATGAAGGACTTTGTTAAGTGTAGACAGGTAGCTACTGCTGGGGACTGGATGGGGGCCCTGATTTGTACACCAGGGCCCTCAGCCTCCAGCCTGCTGCCTCCCAGGCCCCCAAGCTCTGCACAGACAATGACTGAATCATTACGGCCTTTCATCATCACAGTCCTCCCAGCTTAGCCCTCACTCACCAAATCTTTCCAGTCTATGCTTCTAACATCTCTCTATAACAAATTTTAGAGGTTTTTTCTCCCTACAAATAGATCTAGGGAACTAAAGAAATTTTTTAAAAGGATTAATCACCGACATATGCAAAAGGAAAAAAATGAGCACACACAAGATTTAGGTGTGACACATGCCAGCGACGGTGCTTCCTTGATTCTCATTTTAAGTTTAGTCTTAGATGCCGGCAGAAGCTGAATATGACTGGTCTGTGAAGGAAGTCTTTTTAGCAGAGGGCTGTGCAAGCAGACACTAAGCTTGTGGGACTTCAGTTCTGTTTCAGCGGCAGCATGTGAATTCAGGTAGGCTGTGTTTTCATTTCAGTTTACTCTGCAGTTCAATATATTTTGTAATTCTGTTTAATTTCCTTTATGACCTCTTACTAAATAAGTATTTAGAAATTTCCCACAAATCTTTTCATTATTGATTTCTGATTTAATTGCATTGGGCTCAGAGAACATACTTTGTACAACCTGGATGGTTTTAAATGCATTAAAATTTGTACTTCGGCCCAGAATATGGCCCATCTTGGTAAATGCTCTGTATGTACTTGCAAAGGGTGTGTATCTTGTTATTGTTGGAAGGAATGTTCTATCAATGTTGATCTGGTCAGGCTTGTTGACAGTGGTGTTCAATCCTCAGTGTTTTTGGTGATTTCCTATGTAATTGTCTTTACCAGTTATCCAGAAGATTTTTGGAATCTCTGACTATGATCGTAAACTTTTATTGCAGTTCCGTCAGTTTTTTCCTTCATGTTTTTTAAACTCTCTTATTAAGAGAGTATACCTTAGGGACTGTCATATCCTCCTCATTAACTACTTCCCATTACAAAATGACCTTAATTGTACCTGGTAATATTCTTAGCACTTTTTATATTATTAAAATAGTTACTCCAGCTTTTTTTTCCTGGACTAATGTTAGATGGTGCATCTTTTCCTACCCTTTTACTTTTAATTCACTTGTGTTTGTATTTTTAAAGTGTGGTTCTTGTAGGCTACATATAGTTTTGTTTTGTTCTTTTATCTAATCTGATAATATCTGCCTTTTACTAGGGTTGTTCAGATGATCTATACTTAATGTAATTAATTTGTTTAAGGTCTATCAACCTGCTCTTTGTTTTCCCACTGATCTTTGTTCACTTTTCCTTCTTCCTATCTTTTATTGATTGAATATTATTTGTGGTTCCATTTCTATCTTTGTTGTTGGTTTATTAGCTCTAACTCTTTCCTTTGTTATTTTAGTGATTGCTTTAAAATTTATAGTATAAATTATCATAGTTTACCTTCAGCTGATATTACATCACTCCATGCATAGTATAAGAACCTAACAACAATTTGCTTTCATTTTTCCCTTCCTAGCCTTTATTACTTTATTGCCCCTCCCCCCTTTTTTTGGTTAGTAACCCTGGATAGAGTGCTGTGATATAATAATATAATAGTTCACAACAACCTCAAACTCTTTGGGTCAAGCAATTCTCTTGCCTCAGACTCCTGAGTTTCTGGGACTATAGGCACCCACTACAATGCCCAGCTAGTCTTTTTATTTCTAGTAAAGATGAGATCTTGCTCTTACTCAGGCTGGTTTTGACCTCCTGAGCTCAAGAAATTCACCTATCTTGGCCTCCCTATACCTGGCTAGTTCTTTTTAATTTTAGTAGAGATGAGGTCTTGATCTTACTCAGGCTGGTCTTAACCTCCTGAGCTGCTCAAGAAATTCACCTTTCTCGGCCTCCCAGAGTGCTAGAATTACTGGTGTGAGCCATCCTACCAAGCCTTACTGTCATTTTACTTATACATATATTTTAAACTCACAACACATTGGCATTATTTTTGTTTAAATGATTAATCATCTTCCATAAAAAGTGAATAATAGAAAAATCTCATATTTTCCCATGTGGTTACCTTTTCCAGTGTACTATATTTCTTTATTTTTTTAAATTTCAGAATACTACAGGTGTACACACATTTTAGTTACAGAATTTGCTTTTGTATATTTTAAGTCAAAGTTTTAAGTGTGCCCTTTAGTACTGTAAATTTTTTCATGTCAATAGATATTTTGACTTGGTATCATTTTCCATCCATCTGAAGGACTTTGGTTAACATTCTTCTGGTGGAGAAGTATTTCAGCTTCTGTATTCTAAAAACATCTTTATTTTGTCTTGACGTCTGAAAGATATTTTTGCTGGGTATAGGATTTTAGGTTAGCAGTTGTTTTCCTTGAATATTTTAAGATACTCCTCTACATCTTCTTGTTTGAATTTTTTTTTCCATGAGAATTCTGATATTATCCTCATTGTTCTTTTGTATCTAGTGTGTCCTTTCCCCTGCTGCTCTTCAAATATTCTCTTTAGCCTTGGTTTAAGCAATCTGATTATGATATGTCTTAGTGTGATTATCTTTATGTCTCTTATGGTTGGCAATGATTCATCTTCTTGGACCTGTGGATTTATAAAAGTTATCAAATTTGGAAACATTTTCACCATTACTTCCTCAATTCTTTTTTTGTCTAGATACTCCAAATATATATATTTGGCCACTTGAAGTGATCTTAAAGCTCAGTGATGCTATTTTAATTTTTTTGTATTCTCTATTCTCTCTATGTATCATTTTGAACAGTTTATATTGCTATGTCTTTAAGTACACTAATCATTTTTCTTGTCATATCTAATATGCCATTACTTCCACAGAGTTTGTAAAACTTTTTTTCTTTTCTCTCTCTCTTTCTCTTTCTCTCTTTCTTTCTTTCTTTCAAGACAGAGTCTTATTCAGTTTCCTTCAGTAGAGTGCTGTGGTATCATACTTCACAGCAACCTCAAACTCCTGGGCTTAAGCTCTTGACTCAGCCTCCTGAGTAGGTGGAACTACAGGTGCTCACTACAATGCCCAGGTAGTTTTTCTGTTTTTAGTAGTGACAAGGTCTCCCTTTGTTCAGGCTGGACTTGAACTCCTGAGCTCAGGTGATCCACCCACCTTGACCTTCAGAGTGCTAGGATTATAAGAATGAACCATTAAAGTATATTTCATCTCCAAAAGTTCAACTTGAATGTTTTTCATATCTTTCATATATGTCTACAAAGTTTTTAAACATTTGAATACAATTATATAACAACTGTTTTAATGTCTTGTTAATTCTAATGTATGTCAATTCTGGGTTGGTTTCAATTAATTAATTAGTTCCTTTACTAATGATTATGTTTCCCTGCTTTTACGCAGATTTGTTAATCTTTGTTGAAAATTTTACTTTGTAGGGTGCTAGATATTTTTTATATTTGTTCTGGAATGCTGTGCAATTACTTAGAAATAGTTTGGTTCTTTTGGGTCTTCTTTTTATAATTTCTTGAGTCATTCCAGAACAGTGCTTCATTTAGCACTCATTAATTCTCATTATTAAGGCAATACCTTCTTGAACTATTCTAATAAATGATCCATTTAATATGAATTTTTCCAATCTGGTTGGTGGGAAGAGACACTATTTCCAGTCCAGTGGGAGCTCCATGGTCCATGGGAGCTCCATGGTCCATTCCTTAATCTCTTTAGGAGGTTATTCAGGCTCACATAATGTCCAAACACACATGAGCTTATCAGTACTCTGCTAAATACTTGACTGGGATTCTCTGAAGACCTCTGAAGTTTTGTCTCTGTAGCTCTGTTCTCCCTAATACTCCATGCCAAAAGCTCTTTGGTCTCCCTGCAAGATAAGTTCTGTCTCCTCAACTTAGGTGAATTTCCTGGCTCTGCGTGGGTTTCCCTACCTGTGCTATGACCTGGAAGTTCTCTCAAGGCAGCAAGCTGAGACAATAGTAAGGTTTGTCTCATTTGTTTCTTATCTTTCAGAAATCTTAATCTTCCACTGCCTAATTTTTGATATCTTGAAAACCACTGTTTTATACCTATTGCCTGTCTTCCCACTCCTTTCCCCCCCTTTCTTCCTCCCTGGTGGGCTTATATTCTAAACTATGTTTTTCTAGCCCTGCCTGGTTCTTGCCTATGCAGCATTTTCTCCATTGTGGAGGTCCCTTGATTGACGACAGCTCTCAGTTCCCTCAACCATCCTATTCTGACTTTAAAGAGAAGGCTCCACTTAAACGTTCTGGCAGTTCTTCCTCTCACCACCCACCTATTGGGACACTTGACTGCTTTTCCTCAGACCCTCGTAACTGCCTATTTGTGCCACACATTTATCGTCACCACTTCCTTAGTATGAAGTTGTGCTTGTAAGGTTGAATTATAATTTCATCTCCACCATGGGGAATGGTCAGGACTCAGGATGGCAAATTTGCTTTGTGGTCTTGCTCTTCCCCTCTGCCCTCCATCCAGCTGAGCCAGTCCAGCCAAATGATGGCATGATGTGCTCTTCATATAAAATGAAGAGAAGACCTATCTGCCTGGAGATTGCAAACTGGTGGTTCTTAACTTTTAGTTTTTTTAAAAAAATTTATTGTTGGGAATTCATTGAGGGTACAAGAAATCAGGTTACACTGATTGCATTTGTTAGGTAAAGTCCCTCTTACAATCATGTCTTGCCCCCCCAAAGGTGTGACACACACCGAGACCCCACCCCCTCCCTCCTTCTCTCTCTCTGCTCCTCCTTTACCCACCCTTCCTTCCTTCTTTCTCTCTATGTTCTCCCCTTCCCCTACCCCCAACATGTCATTAATTGTCATTAATTGTCCTCGTATCAAAATTGAGTACATAGGATTCATGCTTCTCCATTTTTGTGATGCTTTACTAAGAATAATGTATTCTACTTCCATCCATGTTAATACAAAGGCTGTAAAGTCTCCATTTTTTTAATGGCCAAATAATATTCCGTGGTGTACATAAACCACAGCTTGATAATCCATTCCTGGGCTGGTGGGCATTTAGGCTGTTTCCACATTTTGGCAATTGTAAATTGAGCTGCAATAAACAGTCTAGTGCAAGTGTCCTTATGATAAAAGAATTTTTTACCTTCTGGGTAGATGCCCAGTAATGGGATTGCAGGATCAAATGGGAAGTTTAGCTTGAGTTCTTTGAGGGTTCTCTATACTTCCTTCCAAAAAGGTTGTATTAGTTTGCTGTCCCACCAGCAGTATAAGTGTTCCCTTCTCTCCACATCCA
>CAUYQV010106574.1:0-17175 GCA_963574575.1 Galagoides demidoff
GGGTGCCTGTGGTCCCAGCTACTTGGGAGGCAGAGGCAGGAGACTCGCTTGAGCCCAGGAGTTGGAGGTTGCTATGAGCCGTGATGCCATGGCACTCTACCCAGGGGGATAGCTTGAGGCTCCGTCTCAAAAAAAAAAAAATAATAAATAAATAAATAAATAAATAAAAATCTGCTTTGGAGAAAGCCTCCTGTCAGCTTAATCAGGGCCATACACCTGTCTTTCAGCTCTGGGTATTTCCTTGTCATCTCTGTGTATATGTTAAGGGTGAAGGGTGAAAACCTTTTGCTTTGTTTTACATTTAACCTGTGGTTTTTATTTTTTGTTTGTTTTGAGACAGAGTCTTACTCTGTCGCCCTGGGAAGAACACCATGGCATCATAGCTCACAGCAACCTCAAACTCTTGGATTTGACCAATCCTCTTGCCTCAGCCTCCTGAGTAGCTGGGCCCACAGGCGTGTGTCACAACACCCAGCTAGTTTTTCTATTTTTAGTAGAGACAGGGTCTCTTTTGCTCAGGCTGGTCTCAAACTCCTAAGTTCAAGTGATCCACCTGCCTCAGCCTCCCAGAGTACTAGGACTACAGACGTGAGCCACAATGCCCAGCTGGTGAAGGAGGTGTTAAAAACCATACTTTGGTCGTTCTTGAGATATCAGAATTCAAGTATATTGTAGAATCAGGGGACAGAGGGAGGTGATGACATTTTGCCCCTTTTATACCTAATTAATGTTATCACTCTTGAGAAAAAGGCCTGGTAGGGTGAAGGCAAAGCCAGCATCAGTGACAGACACTGAATACTAAAAATGGCTTCCCATTCCATCCTATACCCTGCCCCCTGCTTCAATCATATTTCAGTGTAAGAAATTATTAGGGTAGTCTCAGTGTTCATTCTTAAAGTAAGCCATTGTCTGAGAAGAAAGTTTTCTTTTCATTTTTTTTGACACAGAGCCTCAAGCTGTGGCATCACAGCTCACAGCAACCTCCAGCTCCTGTGCTCAAGCGATTCTCCTGCCTCTGCCTCCCAAGCAGCTGGGACTACAGGAGCCCACCACAATGCCCAGCTGTGTTTTGGATGCAGCCGTCATTGTTGTTTGGCAGGCCTAGGCTGGATTCAAACCCGGCAGCTCAGGTGTACATGGCTGGTACCTTAGCTGGTTGAGCCACAGGCTCTATGCCAAGAAAGTTTTCTTTAAAAAATTGAACAACTTAAGTTAGTGACATTGATTCTTCTAAATATAAATGCAATGGTTTTTTTGGGGGGAGGAACTACTGTAATATATAATTATTATAATATATAACTACTATAATTATATTATATATATATATATATTGAGAGACAGTCTTACTTTATTGCCCTCAGTAGAGTGCTGTCGTGTCACAGCTCACAGCAACCTCTAACTCCTGGGCTTAAGCTATTCTCTTGCCACAGCCTCTGAGTAGCTGGGACTACAGGTGCCCACCACAACGCCCGGCTATTTTTTGTTGCAGTTTGGCTGGGGCTGGGTTTGAACCCTCCATCCTCTGTATATGGGGCTGTCACCCTACCCAGTGAGCCACAGGCGCCACCAGTATATATTTTTATATATATAAAATTTTATATAATTTTAATTTTCAAATGAAAATGTGCTTTATTCAATAAAGTATTTTAGCACAGTAGCTCTTATAATCCTAGCATTCTGGGAAGCCAAGGCAGGTGGAGCGATTGAGCTCATGGCTTTCAGACCAGCCTGAGCAAGGGCAAGACCTTGTCTCTCAAATCAGCCAGGGATTGTGGCAGGTGCCTGTAGTCCCAGCTACTCTGGAGGCTGAGGCAAGAGAATCACTTGAGCCCAAAGAGTTTGAGGTTGCTGTGAGCTTTGATGCTACAGCACTCTATCAAGGATGACAAAGGGAGACTCTGTCTCAAGGAAAAAAAATGTATTTTAAAACCTATCTTTTCAGGGCAGGTGTGGTGGCTCACGTCTGCAATCCTAGCACTCTGGGAGGCTGAGGCAGGTAGATTGCCTGAACTCACAGGTTTGAGACCAGCCTGAGCAAGAGCGAGACCTGGACTCTAAAAATAGCCAGGCATTGTGGCAGGTGCCTGTAGTCCAGAGGCTGAGGCAAGAGAATCTCTTGAGCCCAAGAGTTTGAGGTTGAGAATCGCTTGAGCCCAAGAGTATGAGTTATGACACCATAGCCCTCTACCAAGGGTGAAAAAGTGAGACTCTATCTCCAAAAGAAAAAAGGAAAGGGATTTTTGGAGTTAGCCTCCAAAAACCACTTGTTTGAGGGTGAGAAGGGGTAGGTCCCCCAAATAGCACTGTGGGACAGTGCTACAGAAGAGGGCAGGAGAGGGAGCCAATGCTGTGTAGGCAGAAATAACAGGTGTCCACCGCAGGGTGATTCCACTGACCTCCCAGCCTTGATGTTAAGTTAAACCCTTAGCTTGGTGCCCGAAACATTAAACATTGGCTACTTTTGCTGCTGTTATGAGCATTGTTATTAACAGGGAGACTTTCTGGTCTGCCTTTTTATCCTAAACAATTCCTTTGCCAGGGCCAGAAATAGGCACAGAGCTCCAGTTTCCCCTCGTCTCCCTAGCCACGAAGTCAGCAGCAAGGCTCAGCAAAGCCTCCTAATCGCAGCCTCTTCCGGCCAGATGGTCCTCCTTTCCTTATCAAGGTAAGGTGCAGCTCATCTCTGCTGCCTCCTCCACGCAGTGCACCTGGGCCTCACCCCCTAATTGAAAGAACGCATGTGGAACAATTTGCCATCCACTTATCTCCTATCTTGGAATGATTATAGAGTATGTGTTCTGTTGTACTGGTCTGATCAAATGAATTATAAATTGCTTGAGACGAGGCCCAGTGTCTCATATGGCCTGGAGGGCAGGTGGATCCAGGCCTGTTAGAGGCCATCAGGTCAAGGGACACTTGGCTCATCTCTGCTAGTTAAGAATTGAGGACAGCTGGTTCGGCGCCTGAGACTCAGGTGGTTAAGGCACCAGCCACATAGACCTGAGTTGGCGGGTTCAAATCCAGCCTGGGCCCACCAAATAACAATGACGGCTGCAACCAAAAAATACTCGGGTGTTGCGGCAGGCGCCTGTAGTCCCAGCTACTGGGGAGGCAGAGGCAGGAGAATCGCTTGAGCCCAGGAGTGGGAGGTTGCTGTACCCACGGTGACAGCTTGAGGCTCTGTCTCAAAAAAAAAAAAAAAGAATTGAGTTCAGCTACTAGAAACTGGCAGAGACTATTCTGTGTGTCCCCAAAGCAAAAATCCTGTTCCTTAGTAATAGAATCTTGATTTTTTTTAGAACTCCAATTTTCCAAATATAAACTTTAATAGTTTCACTTAAAAGTAAAACTTAAAAAAAAACTTTCATTATGAAAAGTTTATAACCCATTCAAAAGAATGGTATAAAGAACACTTGAGTAGCCACAGTGATAGTACCTAGCTAATTTTGTCTCCTCTACTATATCCCCCTCTTGCCACTAGATTATTTTGGAACAAATCCAGACATATCATTTCATCCATAAGCTCAAAATGTATTTCTAACAGGTTTTTCTGAATATATATGTACAAATATATTAATAGGCACAATACGAGATAAAACACAATACTTTGATCACCTATTAAAAAGACAACGATAGGCTGGGCGCCTGTAGTTCAGTGGTTAGGGTGCCGGTCACATGCTCCAGGACTGATGGGTTCGAACCCAGCCTGGGCTTGCTAAATGACAATGACAACTACAACAAAAAAATAGCCGGGTGTTGCAGCGGGTGCCTGTAGTCCCAGCTACTGGAGAGGCTGAGGCAAGAGAATTGCTTGAGCCCAAGAGTTGGAGTTTTCTGTGAGCTGTGATGCCACAGCACTCTACCAAGGGTGACAAAGTGAGACTCTGTCTCAATTAAGAAAAGAAAAAGACAGTGATAGGCCGCGTGTGGTGGCTCATGGCTGTAATCCTCCCATCCTAGGAGACCAAGGCAGGAGAATCACTTGAGCTCAGGAGTTTGAGGTCAGCTTGAGCAAATCAAGACCCCTGTATCTACTAGAAATAGAAAAATAAGCCGTGCATGGTAGGAGGCACCTGTAATCCCAGCTACTTGGGAGGCCGAGAGGATTGCTTGAGCTCAGGAGTTTGAGGTTGCTGTGAACTAGGCTGTGGCCACAGCACTCTAACCTGGGCAACAGAGTGAGACTGTCCCCAAAAAACTCCAGAAAACAATGATAATTTCTTTTTGACATAGAGTCTCATTCTGTTGCCCTGGGTAGAGTACTGTGGCATCACAACTTATGGCAACCTCAAACTCTTAGGCTCAAGTGATCCTCCTGCCTCAGGCTCCTGAGTAGCTGGGACTACAAGTACCTGCCACAACGCCTGACTAGTTTTAGAGATGGGGTCTTACTGTTAACTCAGGTTGGTCTCGAACACCTGAGCTTACACAATCTACCCGCCTCAGCCTCCCAGAGTGCTAGGATTACAGGCGTGAGCCGCTGCGCCTGGCCTGATAATTTTTTTTTTTTTGAGACAGAGTCTCATTATGCCACCCTCAGTAGAGTGCTATTCCATCACAGCTCACAGCAACCTCAAACTCTTGGGCTTAAGCAATTCTCTTGCCTCAGCCTCCCAAGTAGCTGGGACTTACAGGCACCCACTACAGCACCTGGATATTTTTTGCTGCAGTTGTTATTGCTGTTTAGCTGATCTGGGCCAGGTTTGAACCCCCCACACTTGGCATATGTGGCTGGCACTGTAACCACTATGCTATGGGCTCTGAGCCCTGATAATTTCTTAATATCATCACGTTCCTATGCATTGTTTAAATTTCACCATTTGGCTTGGCGCCTCTAGCTCAAGTTTGCCCAGGCCTGCCAAACAACAATGACAACTACAACCAAAAAATAGCTGGGCATTGTGGTGGGCACCTATTGTCCCAGCTGCTTGGGAGGCTGAGGCAAGAGAATTGCTTAAGACCAGGAGCTGGAGGTTTCTGTGAGCTGTGATGCCATGACACTCTACCCAGGGTGACAGCTTGAGGCTCTGTTTCAAAAAATAAGTAAATAAGTAAATTTCACCATTTGTCCCATGATTTTTTTTTTTAAAGAGCTGACTTGGACCAGCAATTTCCAAAAACACAAGGTCAACATGTTGCATTAGAAGAACCACAGTTTCATTCAAGGAGTCAATGTGCCCAGCTGAAGAAGTACATTTCCCAACTTCCCTGAAGCAGGATGTGGCTATGTGGCCGTTTACTCAAGGAGGTAGAAGTGGGCTGGGTGCAGTGGCTCACGTGCACCCCTAGCACTCTGGGAGGCCAAAGCAGGAATATCCTTGAACTCTGGAGTTCAAACTTTGAAACCAGCCTGAGCAAGAATGAGACCCTGTTTCTACTAAAAATAGAAAAACTAGCTGGCTTTTGTGATGGGGGTTTCTAGTCCCAGCTATTTGGGAGGCTGAGGCAAGAGGATCGCTGGAGCCCAAGAGTTTGAGGTTGCTATGAGCTGTGACACCATAGGTACTCTACCCAGGCTGACAAAGTGAGACTCTGTCTCAAAAAAAAAAAAAAAGAGTTGTCATCTTTTATTTTTCCCTTCTTCCTCTGCCTGGAACTTGGGATATGATTTCTGGAGCTCTCGCAGATTTTCTGGACCACCCAGTGACCCTGCAAATGGAAATCAAAGCTAGGGTGACAGACAGAAAAAGAGTAGGAAACTAATTTACCACCTCACTGTTATTTCCAATCTTTATTATAGAATCAGTTAAGGTTGGGTTCAGCTGTAATAAGTAGAAGACAAAGCAAAAATTTTAAAGCAGTAGTTTAAATATGCTGCAAATTTTATATCTCACATAAAATAAGTCAAGGTAAACAGCCTAGGAATAAACAGTGGTTCCTAAAGTCAGTATCAGATATCTACTGCTGCCTAATGAATTACACCTGAAACTTAGAAGCTTTAGATACCAAACGTGCATTCCAGTCTATTTCCCAGTTGCCGAGAGTCAGGCCTGGCTGCAGCCATTCATAGCTCAGTTGGCTCTGGGGTTCCACTGCCAGCTCACTCACGAGCTGACCTCAGCTCTTGCGGGCTAGGGCTTCAGTTCCTGGTTATGCGGGTCTCTCCATAAACAGGACAGCTCAAAACTCACCAGCCGGCCCCCCAGACCAAGTGATGGGAAACATAAAGAGGGAGCAAGAGAGAGCGCTCAAGGCAGAAACCGCAGTCTCCAAAGTGACCGTCCTTGGGCACCTCCTGTCCCTTCTTCCTGCCCCTGTGCTCCAGATCCCCCACCCACCGCAGCCCAGCTCTCTGGCTTAGATCTCTGAGTCGGTCTGCCCCTTCTCTGTATTCTTGCTTTGTGCCTCTGATGCCTGATTTGGCAGAAGCCATCATTCCACCTCCTTTCCCACCACGTCTCCCTGACACCTTGTCCTTCCCCGGGTCCAACTCCTTCCCATCCAGGCAGGTTCTGAAGCTCCCTCCTCCAGGAAGCCACTTCTAGTGGTGAGCAGTGCTTCCGCGACCCCCTTTCTTCCGTTCCCGAAAGGTCAGTTGAGGGGTGGGCTGGGGCTTTGGTCGTCCTGGTTGGCACAGTGGCAGCGCACGCGTCAGCTGCTGCGCCTCTGCGCTGAGCTCCCTTTCTGTGTGGGCGCCCTTCCCCTACACTGATCACTACTAAGCGTCTCCGCTCATCCCCTCCCGGACACCACCTTTTTAGGGCGGGGCAGACTTCGGGGGCCCCTCCTGTCCACGCGTGCGGGCTCCACAGGCTCCGCCCACCCCCGCCGAGACTCCAGCTCGCGAGCCAGCGCCGCAGCACGAGGCCTGCGCGCCCCCTGGTGGCCGAGGCGGGGACGGCCCTCGCGCTCTCTGGAAAGCGGTCCACGCCTGGTGGACTGGACAGCTCCGCCCCGCAGAGGACAGGGGCAACCTAGAGGGGCTCCCTAACTGGGGCCTTCTGGTCTCCAGCCGTCGGAGGTGGGCCGGCGGCGCCCTTCGGTCCTGCGTCCCTGCTCCGGCCGGTCACCTAGTCTGCTCATCCCGCCCTCGGCTGGCAGGGCCAGGACGGGGTCACAGAGAATGGCTCCAGCCTGCGGGGTCCGCCCTCTCTCTCCTCCGTGGGACTGGGGACTGGACTGGATGAGCCACCCACCCTCCCAGTCCTCGGAACATTCTCTGCTCTGCGGAGTGGGAGGATCTGGATCATGCCCTAAACTCCCAAGAAAAGTTGCACTGTTGCTTTTGTGAGGTGCCTGCTTCTCTTAAACATTACTGATGTACTAAGGCTTTTAGGGCCACGCGGTCTACAAACCACATGTGGCTGTTTGGCACCGAATTTTTCAAGGTATATAATTTTAATTCAATTTCAAACAAGCAGTGTAGGTTTTTTTGCAAAACAACTTTGCTTTGGTAGGACATGTCTTTTTTTTTTTTGAGCTAGAATCTTACTTTGTTGACCTGGGTAGAGCTCTGTAGTGTCATAGCTTACAGCAACCTCAAACTCTTGGGCTCAAGCAATTCTCTTGCCTCACCCTCACCAGTAGCTGGGAATACAGGCCCCCACCACAACACCAGCTATTTTTAGAGATGAGGTCTAGCTCTAACTTAGGCTAGTCTCAAACCCTTGAGTTCAGGCAATCCACCCGCCTCGGCCTCCCAGGTGCTAGGAGTACAGGCGTGAGCCACTGCGCCTGCCCTGTTCGTATAAGCTTAAACGTTGAAGGTTTGAAGTCCAAACTGATGTGCTGTGTGAAATACATGCTGGATTTCATAGCACAAAAATAATGCAAAATATTCATTTACCATGAATTACACAGTGAAATGTTTTGAATATATTGTGCTAAATCAAACTTTTTTTTTTTTGAGACAGAGTCTCACTATGTCACACTCAGTAGGCACTCTGGCGTCACAGCTCACAGCAACCTCTTAGGTTTAAGCAATTCTCTTGCCTCAGCCTCCCAAGTAGCTGGGACTAGAGGCACCCACCACATTGCCTGGCAGTTTGTTGTGGTTATTGTTGTTTTAGCTGGCCAGGCCGGGTTCGAACCTGCTGGCCTCAGTGTATGTGGCCAGCACCCTACCCACTGAGCAATAATCACCACCCAATTTTACCTTTTTAAAAAAATACATGGTGGCTGAAGCCTAGCACTATGGGAGGTTGAGGAGGGAGGATTGCTTGAGCTAAAAAGTTGGAGACCAGCCTCAGCAAGAGTGACAACCCTAGTCTCTACTAAAAAAATTGAAAAACTAGCCAGGTGTTGTCATGGCGGGCTCCTGTAGTCCCAGCTACTTGGCAGGCTGAGGCAAGAGGATCGATCTCTTTAGCTCAGGAGTTTGAGGTTGCTGTGAGTTTTGAGGCCACTGCACTCTAACCTGAGGTAACAGGTTACCTCAGGTGAGACTCTGTCTCACACACACACACAAAAAAGACAAAAAATGGCCACTACAAGTTTTACTTTTATAGAAGGCATCCTATTTCTATATTTCTGCTCTAGGAAGTGGGTTCTGGGCAGATCTGAGTTTTCTTTTCTTTTTTGAGACAGAGTCTCATTATGTCACCCTTGGTAGAGTACAGTGATGTCTCTGCTCACAGCAACCTCAAACTCTTGGGCTTAAGTGATTCTCTTACCTCAGCCTCCCAAGTAGCTGGGACTACAGGTACCTGCCAAAACACCGCTATTTTTGTTGTTGTTGTTATTGTAGTTGTCATTGTTTAGCAGGCTTGGGCCAGGTTCAAACCTGCCAGCCAAAGGGTATGTGGCTGGTGCCTTAACCACTGAGCTACAGGCACCAAGCCTGAGTTTTATTTTCTGACTGCACTGCAGGCTCAGGAGGCTGGGGCGTTGATGTCAGTGGCAATGGGGATGCTACCGGAAGGGCCTTGATCCTCACAGCCCACACCTACGAAAATGAACTCTGGCCATCTCAGCCAACCGGCATCTCACGGGGCCCACCAGGTGGTAGAAGGCTCACACAGACACAGGTATCCACAGCCCCAGTTGGCTGGGCAGTATGATTCTTAGGACGAACAGTTATCTATGTCCTGAAGACCTGGGCTCCAGCATTGGTTGTGCCACTATCTCTGTGACCAAGCCACTTGGCACCTCACAAGTAGTTAATATCATCCATAGCCAGGGTCCGGTCTCCTTACCAAAGGGCTCACAGCTCTCTTCAGCCTGACCATGGTGGTCATCTCCAGATGAGGGTGTTAAGGAAGATGCCCATGTGTTTCTGATATGCTGATGTTACCAGCACATAATTCTTTGCCAGTCGATAGAGATGCATCTTTCAGAAGCATTGTTCTACACTTTTAAGTGCATACTAGTGGCCTCAGCAAGCACGAAATCCACTGTTTACAGAACTGAGAACACAATCTTCTATGGTTAAATGAACCCCTCTCCAGGTTCACTATCGCAGCCAGCCAGAAGGGTCAAGTTTTCTCTTAAGAACTCCAAGTTTGTTCTTGCCATCTCTAACTCCTTGCACCAGGTCCTGGAAACCAAGTGTTGAGCCCCTCAAAGAACTCTGAGGAGCCCAAGTCTACAGAGTGCACAGCTTTTTTGTGAAAATATACTTTGTACAGACACATGCACACACATGCACACAATCAGAGGAAAATGCTGTTGTTTACCTTCTAACATGATATTCCTAATCAGAGTAACTCTTCAGTTTCAAGAAATTGTGGGTGTTGGGTGGTGCCTGTGCCTCAAGGAGTAGGGCACCAGCCCCATACATACACCAGAGGTGGTGGGTTCAAACCTAGCCCTGGCCAAAAAAAAAAAAAAAAAAATTGTGGGTGTGCAAACACTATAATGCACAGCCCTGGGGAGCAAGATTTGGTCCTTGGTGTGCTGTCTTGGGTTCATCTGGGCTCCTTACAAACAAGGCTCCTCAGTCTGCCCATGGCTCCATGGCCTATGCAGAACCAGGGATTGTGGAGTCATAAAAATCCTTGCCATGGTTCTAAATGGGAACCAGGAAACTCCAAGGTCCTTGTGCCCTGGGGCAAAAGGGCAGTCTCCAGAAGATGGCAAGAAAAGACAGTGCAAGTTCTGGGGCTCTGAGTCTGCAATTTTCTTTTCCAGGACACTATGCCTCAGAAATCCAGGGTCATTCTTCCCAGGAAAGGGATAATGGCTCAGGTAGGCAGTGGCAACTCATCTGCAACTTGGGAAGCAGGTGGTCTAAGCCTGAGAGTCATGCTATGTGAGATTACTGGGGGCGGAAGACCCAAGCACAACTGAATGGACTGCCTTAATTCCCCTTTATGCTGGAAAATGGGTGCTGTACACTTCCAAGGCCCTTTGAGTCTAAAACTCTAACCCTCTGTCTTGAAATCTTGGGTGTTTTACAGGTTAATCTATAGCATCTTCTCTTAGGATGCTGTTAATATATCCTGCCACGTGATGCTGTTTTGGGGCCTGAGTCACAGGTGTCAATCAAAACCTACCATTCTAGAAGGCTCCTTTTACACCTGAGTGCCCAAGGTCCACAGAAGACCCACAGGGAGGTCATAGTTGCACAGCTGATTAATGGAAGAGCAGGGACTAAGGCTCATAGCTCTGGCATTCAGTCCCTGACTCCTGAGGTGTCAGAGAGGGCCACCTACAAAGAACCTGTTACATGTTTTGCTTCTGAGCACTGGAGGCAGCAGGGCAGTGAGGGTTAACTTGCCACTGGGGAGGGAGCAGGCACTGAAACACCACTGCTCTGTTTTTTTCTGGTAGGTAGGCAACTATGAAGCCACGCTGATTGGAGAATATGTCAGGATGCAAGGAAGGAAAGGAACTGGGGACGGAGGAGAAAATAGTGGAAGAGAGCTGAGGGAATGAAAACACACGACCAAAGGAAAATAATTCCCTTTGTCTTAAGGGGCTTCCTACAAAAATCGAGTTTCCCTTAAACCAAGCGGACAACATCGCCACCTGGTGGTCATTGTGGGCAAATACTTTGGGAAGGAATGGAAATGCTGGTTAATCCAGGGATCAGCTTTAGCCTGCAACCCCCACGTCCAGTTGAGGCTGGCACTTCCCAGAAAGTGGCACTACCTGTGAATTCCAAGCCAGGGGGTGTCCCTCACTAGCAAGAGTTGTTTAGGTTTAGGGATAGATAAGAGCTCCTGGAATACAGGACTTCACAGAAGAGAGCTTTCCAAGGCTCTAGTGCAGAAGCCACAGCTGAGTTCCAGGACTTCTGCACAGGGCTTTTTATTACTTTCTGCCTGAGGGCGACACTCCTTTCCCAAACTAATCTGGTCATTTGCTGCATAAAAGCTGCTCAAAGGAGCCAGAAAAACAGGGAGGGGGTTTCAGTAAACAAGCTAAGCATAATCATGGGGTCTATTATCTTAGTGATCAAGGTCCAGCCATTTGCCAAGGTATATACACATTTTATTTAAAAAAGTTTACAGTTTCATTATACACAACTATTAAGAGGTTATAGTCAGAGGAGGCATTTGTCCTGTTGACAGACGTGCCCACTAGATCATCACAATGCAAGGAAAAATGTGGGAAGGAGGAGATAGGGTGAG
Source organism: Galagoides demidoff (assembly GCA_963574575.1). Taxonomy (NCBI): domain Eukaryota; kingdom Metazoa; phylum Chordata; class Mammalia; order Primates; family Galagidae; genus Galagoides; species Galagoides demidoff. Next base: position 11,514 of record CAUYQV010106574.1, read on the forward strand.
GAAAAAATAAGCGATAAAAAGCTTAGATTTCAATTAAGGGCTGGTAAGTCCCTTTTTATCTCTTCAAGTATCACACAATATGTACCAAATACAATCAGTAAATAATGGCCATTTCTTCCCAAGCCTGCAGCCAAGTATTTGCTAGATTAAGAGCCCTGGCCCTTCCTCAGGTGACTGGAGAACCTGTACACCTGAGGGCTATTAACTCCTCTCCCCAAAGGGCATCCACTCCTTCCAGTCCCTAATGGAAAACTGCCAAGGTGTTCAGTGGCCACAGAAAATATGAACATGGATTCAGAAGTCCATAGAAATGCAGTTCTTTGTGCCCAATCAGAAACTGATTTCATTCAGTAAGGCTGTGAACCCAGTTAGGAAATTGATGAAACAAAATTCTTGCTAACTTTTGTAAATGGCTTTCACTTTTCTGAGTCACTAAATCATAGAAGGGCCACATGCCATTTAAAAACAAACACTAGTTTCCAGAAACTTGGCCCATAGAAGCTAGCAGAGGACCTGTCTGTCATGATTCTCAGCCACCCCAATTGGAGGACGACTATAAAGCAAGGTCAAGCCAAGGCTATCCAGGACTTCAGCTCCTCCCTCAGGAGCTTAGATCAGCCAGTTGGCAATCAGAACAGCTTTGGAGAAGACAAAAAATATTAGGTACTAGAGAGATCATATGGCAACTTCTGATAATTATCTGACAAGTATAAAATGCTGGTTGAAACTGCACAGTAACCTCAAGGAGGGCAATGAGACTGAAGACAAGAAAGCCAAAATGCCAGTGTCTAGGTTGGTTACAACTGAACCTTGACCCACAAGGCCCTAGTGCTGGAGTTTCTGGAGAGTAGCGGATTCAGTGCTGCTGTGGTGCAGCCATCCTGCTTGTTGGTGTTTGGCGAGAGCTTGAGCTGTCATTGAAACAGGGGCAAAGAATGGCTTGTGCTGGTAAACCACAAGGTATGGTTTAAAAACTAGATACTAAAAAGAAAAGGGAAGGGAATCTGCCAGAGTACCTCTGACCTATTGCTGCTGACACTGCCACGGCTGCCACCACTACCCACTTCTAAAGCCTTTGCCCAGGACTCTGGACATTTTTCTGAGTTTTAGGAAGTGACAAGCTCAGACAACTTGGAAAGGCTTTTGGTGTCAAAACATGCCCTGCTCCAGACTTAATTTTACCATCTATCACTGCTAGGCCTTCTCTCAGACCCTCCTGTACCTATGTTTGGCCTCCTACTCCCACCTCTCCTAGGTGCAGAGAAGGGACAAAAAGCATTAAAGGATTCTGTTCAACCTATCAAAAGTCAATTTCTCAGCAAAGAGGGAAAGCCCCAAAGCCGAATATGCACGGGACCAAGGTTAGTGCCCAGAACAGACAGACTTATACAGAATAAGAAGGTGCAGTGGGATTTGAGTAGCAACTAGGGAAACTTCCACTGCTGAGATGCCTAATCACACCTTTCCTGCACAGACTTGAATGGACATGGACACACACACTCACTCTCTGCAGCCACTCAGGTCTGCTCAACTCCTGCAACCTTCCCTGGCAAGTCTTCATTTGGGAATTCTGCACCCTCTGCTCTCTGGTGCTGGAGCTCTGATCAGAGGTGAGCATATATCTTGTCATTAGAAAAATGTGGGACTAGGTGAGGGGCAGAGCTGTGGCACTGCTCACAAACTTTTTCTAAACTGGGGTCTGTTTGGTTTTTTGACAAGATCAAAAGGAATTCTTATCCGGACATTATTTTCTTTGAAAGGTAATTAGAACACTATTTTTTATACAATATTGAAAAAATACAATTTTTTATTGTTTGAACTCAAATCACCACCCAGCACTTTAAGCCTACCCTAAATAGCACCTACAATAAAGGTTATAGCACAAGCACACTGCGAAGTCAGCGGGTAAGCAGTTAAGACAGTGCCAGCAGAGACCCTCCCTCCCCCAAAGCAATGAGAAGACAGCGTGCTAGGTAAGAGTGAAAGTACACCATTACATGTTAAATAGTTAATACTACCCTTCCAACAAGCCATGGATGCTAGACAGATAACTCAGTACGGTTAACTAACCACAGCCCTACATAACTGCACTTTTGTTTTTTAAAAGAAAACCTTTTGCTTCATGCCCATAACTAACGTAAGTAAATTCTTTGTCTTTTTATTTAGGAAAATAATCATGCTAAAAGCAAGTTATAGATTTTCAAAGAAAAGATTGATTGTGCTTTTTGAATAAAAAAGATAGGGTATCTTCCAACCTCATTGACTTTGTGGAATATAGCCCTTCTGAACTAAACACACATCAAAAAGAAAAATTATCCCAGTGGGATGTTCAAAAATTGTCTTTAGAAGGTTTTAGGACTGGCTAATTCTGCTATTATATATCCTATCGGTTGTGGTGAAAATAGAATACAGAGCTGCTGTCTAAAACTTCTCCCAACTCTCCTCCAAATTCAGCAGGCAACACTCAGGTGTGAAACAAACTGAGGCAACCCGGACATACGGTTGGCTGAGTCAACATCTGATGAGCAGGCCTTTCATCGATTCACTTAACGTACATAGTAGAGGGTATTTCTTCCTTCAGGACCTGTTTTACTACATCATATTTCTGAAACCCTTCTATTTAGTCACTCTCTGAAAAAAGCTGTGTTTGTTTTTCCCATGTAGAGTCACTCTGGGTACAAGAACCTTTATTTGTTCCAATTATTATTCATTTTAAATTCAGAATATGTGTTGAGTTTAAAATACCCATTCCCCACTCCCACAAGCAGATGATGACCAGACTGCTGCCAAGAGCAGCAGAAAAAGGGAAACCAGAACTAAAACATGAATGCAAGGACCCAAGGCTTCACAGCCCCAGATGAGTCCTTCTCCCCAAGTCTCATGGTCCACCGAACGGCTTGTCCGAGGAGAGGCCATCTATTGGTAGGTGAAGATGTGAAGAAATCTGCAGCCTGTCTAAGCACAATTCATACACACACACCCTCGAAGGGGGAAAAAAACCACAAACTCCCCAAAACACAGCCCTCACATTTAAAGCTCTTAGTCCAGGATTCAGATGCGATTCTGCTGTGTTTTGGATAAGAGGAAGCACTATTCTAGTCACTTTCTCCTCCTGTCCTATCCTCACAAAAAAGGTCTGAATTACAAGCTCTACCCCAGGAATAAGAATTGGGTTTAGAAAACACTTCTCAAAGGTTCTCCAAAGCAGAACATTTGTAGCTGCAGGGCCCAATAATGTGAAGGGCAGGAACTAACATAAAAATGTACTTAAAATCCAAGTCAAAAAGATTGCTTTAAGGTTCAATACGCCAATGAGCTCCCTGTTTCATATAGTCACTCCACAGAAACAAGGCCACCTAGGATTCAGGAAGGAGCAGCTCTGATTCCTACGTGGCTGGCTCTAAATGCTCCCACAGCAGGCCTCTTCCTCCTGTTTTCTCCCTTCCATTCTGAAAAAGCACTATCCTATCTTCACATCCGAGAGCTGGTTGGTTTGGTTTGTTTCTTTGGAACCATCAGTAAAAGAAGCAACTTTTTCCTGTTATTTTTACTCATTTCTACCTATCAGAGCGGCTATTTCTTTTGACAGTTCAGTAGAGCACACAGGCTGACTTGGCCAAGTGGACTTATGAATGCATGCATTCGGACCGCATATTGCTACCAAAGTGGAATGTGGGAATATGCTATGCACCTCAGGTTGAGAAATGACCAAGAAATCAAGATCTAAAGGATGATATATAATATATATATATCAATGCTATTATTCATAAAAACCTTGTTTAGTAATAAAAAAAATTGCTTTGTTTAAATATGAATATTATAGTCTGCTTCTCATGGTTAGGAAATAATAGTCTTTCTGAAAAGCAGGTGCTTTTTCTACTACAACTCCATATCCTGCGCCTCATCTTCCGAAAAGTCAGACATAGAACTCTCCGACGAGCTGTCACCAGTGCCCTCTTCCTGTTCTTTCAGCGCCTCCTCCGTTGCGTATTTCTGGATGTATTCTGCACGGGGGAAAGAAGACAGAACATGGGCAGTGAGTGAGCAGGCATGTGATTTAGCGACCCCCCCAGGCTGGCAAGGCCTGGAAAGTTTGAACTTACCTTAAACACCAGGGGATAAGAAGGATGCAGCTATGATGGCCACCCAACCTAAGGAGAATCCCACAGGGAGACTTTCTTGGAACAGAGCTTATGCATTTTGACCTCTAGGTGAAGGGATTACCAGGAGGGATAAGGACTACATCCTTGTCCTGGACTCTGGGGCCGGGAGATGGGAACCACACACTTTCTTCTTATTTTCACCTCCCAGGAAGAACAAGACTAGTCATGATTCTATAGTAATTTACAAGGAAATCCCCCATCATTTTTAGATTTGCAGTTATATAATTACAGTCAGCCCAGGTCTATTATTTTAGGAATAGATTTTAGTCTAAACAGATCCTGCCTGTCAGGGTTTTGAGGCAACTGGTAAAAACCATTGCTCAACCTGCTCAGGAATGAGCTGCTATATAGATACGACCAGCTTCTAAGTGATTTTGCCATGTATTATTTCCCTGAAGATGTATGCTGCTACAGCCTAGGCTGAATCTGCTGGCTTAAACTTATTTCTAAAAACTCTAAATGGATACTGTTAGGCCAGGTGTGGTAGCTCATGCCTATAATCCTAGCACTCTGAGAGGTGAAGGTGGGTGGATCACCTAAGCTCACGAGTTCAAGACCTGCCTTAGCCAGAGCAAGACCTCATCTCTGAAAACAGTTGGGTATTATGGTGGGTGCCTATAGTTCCAGCTACTTGGAAGGCTGAGGCAAGAGAATTGCTTGAGCCCAAGAATGTGAGGTTGCTTTGAGCTATGATGCCATGGCACTCTACTAAGGGTAACAAAATTGAGACTCTGTCTTAAATAAATACATAAACACTGGCTCGGCGCCTCTGGCTCAAGTGGCCAAGGTACCAGCTACATATACCTAAGGTGGTGAGTTCGAATCCAGCCCGGGCCCGCCAAACAACAATGATGGCTGCAACCAAAAAATAGCCAGGCGTTGTGGTGGGTGCCTGTGGTCCCAGCTACTTGGGAGGCTGAGGCAGGAGACTCATTTGAACCCAGGAGTTGGAGGTTGCTATGAGCTGTCTACCCAGGGGGACAGCTTGAGGCTCTGTCTAAAAAAAAAAAAAAAAGTAAAAATAGCTAGGTTTTGGGTTCATTGGTTAGAGCACTGGCCACATATACGAAGGGAGGTGGGTTCGACCCAGCCCAGGCCTGCTAAACAACAATGACAACAACAACAAAAATAGCCAGGCGTTGCAGCAGACACCTGTAGTCCCAGCTACTTGGGAGGCTGAGGCAAGAGAATTGCTGAAGCCCAAGAGTTTGAGGTTGCTGTGACGCCATGGCACTTTACCAAGAGAAACATAGACTCTAGCTCAAATAAATAAATAAATACATAAATAGATAGGACACTGTTTAAGTACAAAGCCTACACACAATAGGAAACACAACCTATTCAGAATATAAGCTGGACGGCTCAGCGCCTGTGGCTCAATCGGCTAAGGCGCCAGCCACGTACACCTAAGGTGGCGGGTTCGAATCCCCAGCCCCGGCCCGCCAAACAACAATGATGGCTGCAACCAAAAAATGGCCGGGCGTTGTGGCGGGCGCCCG
>CAUYQV010106575.1:0-21996 GCA_963574575.1 Galagoides demidoff
CTGGTTAACACAGATTTCATGTCATTTCTGAATGAGCAGATCAGTTACAGGAATGATGCCTCATGCATATGCCCTCCTAATCATTATGAATTCAAGGACAAAAAGCTCTGGAAGGAAAGTTTCATGCCCAGAATGGATGGATGGTGTCATAATCTATGTGTTGGCTTTGTTGTGGTGTAGTTTTGATCAAACTGCTTTCTTCAAAGCTGAAAGCTAGAAATGTGGAAAGGGCCTTTAAAGTAGTGGTCTGGAGCCCTTGCTATGTCGTTCTTGGGTGCACTGAGTTGTGAAACTCCAATTATTAAAGTTAAAGCTTCTACTGGGGCATGACAAACAGGTTTTCATGGAGATTTGTATAATTACCTGAGTTATAAGCAGGACTGAATCTTGGAGTATTTGATGGCCTGAGGGCTGGAAGGCAAGACAACTGCCTTGTAATCTATTATCTGGGGAAATTAAACGTAATCATGTCAGGAAGTGGGGATGTTGGAGAAGGACCCTGTAAATCCTGTGGGATTACCAGGAAGGTGGGTCAGCTGAGACATGACAGAAGTTTTCCTCTGTTAGACTCATCAGATCTATGAAATCTTTGCAGCCATTGATTCACCAATTCACTGCTAGGTGGAAAACTTGCAGGCTTGATGGGCACAAAACATGTGTGAGCCATGTGCCCTCCCCATGTGGCTGCTGTGCTGAGATCCAGAGCACTGGGTATAGTCTGTGGCCTTCATGACATCTTCAATGGTTGCCCTGAGTACACACTTGTAAGGACTTGTCATGTGTGGAAGTATGCGCTTTTGCTCCTGGCTTCCTTCTCAAAGTTGCTGCCCACTGGCTGGACGGGACACAGGCACTTGTCCGTGGTAGTGTCCCTAGTCAGTTTTAGTTACAAGTATGCCAGCAAGAATAGCTAAACCTGCCCAGGCCCAACCCCCTTGTGTTTGCTTCTTGGGATTAAAGTGCTGGGGAGATGAGGGAAGGCCCAGCAGTGGAACTGTCCTTCAGAAGGAGTGATAGACATTAGAATGTGGTTTTTATCACATGTGTCAAGGTCTACATGACTACAGGCTTCCAACACAGGTCCAGAGAGTCTGGTTTCTTTCCAAAACACTCAGGGGGACTTAGCTATCCCTGAAAGAGACTGCATCACTGGCATTCTGGTTACAGGGTAAGGCCTTCAACAAATAAGTCCTTCGCCATGTAAACAAAATAAAGACAACATGTATGAAAATGTTTCAAACAGGTGTACCTCAGTTTGTCTGACAATATTTATCTGACTAAAAGACAATTAGAATGACTGTCTAATTAGCAATGGGAACACAGGCTGTGGAGAGTTGGGCCTTGTGTGTCCCTGGGCTCACACATATTTGCATGGGCAGGTATGCAGGCTCAGGAATACCCGTAGACCCCTCTACCCTCCCTTTAGGCATCCTTTGGTATGACAAGAAGGATAAGTTGGAAGGCAGAGGCTCTCATGGCTGTGTTGGGACCCAGATAGGAGAACTGCAGACAACTTGGAGAGGTAGTGTTCAGGAAAAATGGGATGCATGAACCATACATGTTGAGGGCCAAACGTGCATGTCTGGGTGTGAGGCTGGTGGGTTGGCACTTCCTTTCCTTTCCCATAATGAAATGAATCAGGCTGGGGAGCTTCATGTGTAAGGGAACACAGGGAAACATGAACTCAGTGCTCAGGGTAGGTCATATTTCACCAGGTCCCCTCTAACCTGCCCTCAACAGCTAGTTGTCCTGGAGTCAATTTGTGTGACACCTATTCAATACCTAGGTACATAGGTGATGGACAGGATGAAGACAAGATGTGGTAACTGGGCAAAACAGAGTTAAGGGAGACTAGATTGGAATTCATATGGGATGAACAAGGGTCTCTTGCTCTTCTGGAAAGAGACTTCTTGCCATAGTACAAAGGACATCTGTCCAGGGAAATTATTTGGTAGTTTCAAGACAGGGCTTACTAATTATGTCCAGATCCCCACATTCCTCAATCTGATGTCTCCAAGAACATTGTGTGGCTTAATGGCAGGCTGGATAGAAAGAGCTCTTGGATCAGGAGCCCGGAAGCCTTTGTCTGCATCTGACCCATGTTCTCTCCTCCTGGTGTAGACTTGGTCCCAATAAAAGTGGCTGTGTGGATAGGGGTCTGAGGTTTCTAGCCAGGCAAATAGCATTATGACAAACCCCACACTGTGACTTATTTCAGGTAAGGGGCTAACAACACAGTTCTCCATCCCTACAGATTCCATTAGCAAAGGAGATAATCATGACACTGAAGACTGCAGAGTGAGGTGGGGGTTGAGCGGGAAGACAGAGCACTTCTTCCCTATAACGGCAACTTACCTTCCATAGAAACCTAACCCAGGGTGCTCATAGCTGGTTTCCCATTATCCTCAATCCTTCCTCTGCCAAGTAGTGGTATTATCTGATCTTGTCCGTTATTAATCATTACCAAGAGATGATCACCTATCATGGGACAATCAATTGCTACACTAAACTGGCATTTTTTGAAAAGTAGGTGTTTCTGATCATGTCAACTTGTCTGTGTACCTAAGATGCATATTCTGCAATTTGGGTATTAGATTCTGTACAAGTTGATTTATAGTTGTCTTAGATATGGAAGAACTTTATCCAACATTCTTCAGAATGTTCTGCCTCTCTAGGTATTCCATTTATGCATCTCTTAGGCCACTTAGTTTGCCTACAAGTCACTGATATTCATGTATATTTCAAAGTTTCGGTGATGTTAGGCACTTTCATTTTAACTTAGAACATTTTTATATCCTATCTTAGTGAACACCTACGACACAGTGGTAAGCATTAGAAGATGTAAGAACTGAACAATGAACTATACAGCTCTGAAAACTAATGTTATTCTCTGCATATTTCTGTGGGCTACAATCCTTTTTTGTTCCTTTACCTTGCAAGTGTAGGATTAGTTCTCAATGAGCTCTTCTGGTAGAATATCAGGATGATCTCTTCCTTCTACTGATCTGAAATCCAGATTCAAGCTAAGAAAGTCCAAAGAAGCAAGGGAGTGTCTTCTCTCCCCTCTCCATGCTCACACTGGAACTGCACCTTTATGGTTGAAGGTGCCTTCTAAATGGCACGTGGTAGGACTGTAGAGCCTGAGCAGATGACCTGTGTTTATAGATTATGCACGTATTGGTCCTGTCTGTCTTCTGATGCTTTTCTTCCTTCTCTTCTGTCAGAAAGTCATTACCTTTGTGCCTGTTTACCAGGTATGGTATCAGCTTTCTTTCAACCAAGGCTGGCCAAGGGGAGAATGTGGCAGGGGAGAAGCTCAGAGGAAGGGAACAGCCAAACTCTATCTCCTCACTGCTCAGAACTTGTTTCTGAGGATCTTCTGTGTGGCTCCAGCCTCAGAGAATAACTCTGGTGTCCATCTCCAAAGAAAGACTCTACCTTGGTCTCCCAAAACACCAACTAATCCATTTACCCATTTAGCCTGTGAGTGATCGCAAGTGAGTTCTGTACTTGGAGAACAAGTATAATATTTTGCATCTCCATAGACCCTTGTCCTTCAGTGCCGTCCACAGTACCCATTTAGCCTGTGAGTGATCGCAAGTGAGTTCTATACTTGGAGAACAAGTATAATATTTTGCATCTCCATAGACCCTTGTCCTTCAGTGCCGTGTGTTACACTATTTCCTTAATTAGGACCTACATATGGAGTGTTAATTTTTCCTTGTGTGAAATTCTTTGAAATTCACATAATTTATCCATGTGGCAGGGCCACCCTTTGCATCCCCTCCAAGTTGGGGAACCAGGAAAATGTCTTGTGATGTGTTATCTCTAAAACTAGAGTTGAACACTTTGTCAATATTCAACATACTCCATAGCTTCACATAGTTTTCACTGTAATCTATCCCACTTGAAAACCTAGGGTTCTAACCTTGGATTTCTCCCCAGAAAACACTGGGTAATTTCCCAATACTGGAAGACTCTAGGGACCTTTAGAGGTATATGTGTCTTTTAGCCTATGGAATGGTTTCCCTCTCAAATGAACTCATCATGGGGCTTTTTGGAAGCAGGTTCGAGAGTGCTGGGATATGCTATAGGCTGTCCCAAAGACCAGGGAGTGTTACTTCTCAAAGTCCATGTCTAGTTTTTATCATTAGCAGGGACTAGATTGAGTTTTCCACACTTACCTTTGTCTTTGAGCCTGACTTTTTCTATCCTAATTTGTCTTAACAAGTGATGAAAACAGAGGTGAGTGCTATGTCTCACCCAGTTCTCCTAGATAGCCTGAGTAGATAGCCTAGATAGCCTAGATAGCCTAGTCAGTAGGCTGACTCAGACCATTGAAGACACATCCCAAGTGCTCAGACAGGGCATGTGCTATGATGTGGAAAGGTTTAATCAATTGTCCTGGTTTTCAGCAGATTTTCTGCCCGGACTGATGGTAAATAACCCAATAGAAAACTGCTGATGGTGGGGGTGGGGGGCATCTGAATTCAGAAGCCCAAGTTCCTGTAAGAACTCCCCTACCCCCTATAGCAAGGCTACCCCAAACATCAGTGCAGAAGGTGGCTCCAGATCCTGTAGGTTGCAAGGTTGGCAGATGCTTTAAAGACTTCTAGAAATAGACACACAGAGTCAACTCATATTTAAGTTAGTTTTAATTAGAATTTAGGGTGAACTCATATAAACAGAATTAAACATTCTGATGCCTCATAAGGAAGTGTGCACAGCACAAAGCCCTGGTGTAGTGGGAGCTGGCCTTCCTGACTCAAAGACCAGAGATACCTTCTTTTCTACATTTAACCCTTTACAGGGAATCTCAGGGCCTTCAGTAGCTCTGGTGTGGCAGGGGTTAGGTCCTGAGGTGGAGACACCCTCTAAAGCCAGGTTGCAAAAACAGGGCAGGTGCCCTGTGGAGACATGCTCCTTTGGAAGAACACCAGGGAGGTGATGAGATGACACTGTCCTGTACCACCTGCTGGAGGTGATGAGATGGCACTGTCCTGGACCACCTTTTCTTCCCTTGGTCACTCAGGATGGTTTGACAGACATAAGATCGCTATTAGTTACCTAATAAGACAGCATAGGTATAAGAAAAGCCACGTGTGACAAATTCAGAGAAGAGTGGCTTTTTGTGGCTAGAAAGTCAGTACTCCCTTCTAACTGCTCCATTAATCAGTAAGTATATAGAAAGTGACTTTTTTCTACAATGAAGGTAAGAAAGATGTTTGATCACATGTCAGAGGACAGTACTGCCTGAGAGTGAAGGGACCTGTCTATGGAAGCTTTGTGACCCCACCAATTAATAATGGATACCCGCCAGATAAAATCAATACACTTGGCTCAGCCGGCACTGGATCTTCCAGGTTATCAACCAGGGGTACTATCAATCTGATGCACTGATGAACTTCAGGGATGAGGTATACCTTACACAGAGATATCCACAAGGATTTAGGGCTGGCCTTACCTGGACACGAGACAGGGTTTAGTGAAAGGGCTTACATGTGGCTTGGAACCACTTGAAGCTGAATGTTGCTCCAGGAAATACTCCATGACCATTGCTTGGTTGTCATTGTGCTGACTGTTCCCCCTCTGTGCCTGAATATTGATCTTCCTCTGACTCTGTTGAAGAATTACTGGGCCTGCAGGCTGCACCCAGATTGTCAGCTGAGAGGCTATTCTGAAGTCAGCAAGCTAAAGCCACTGCCCATTTGGAACTACATCATCCACACAGAGCACGGTCCCTGTTCTGTACCATTATCTATGTGGGCATTGGCATAATGGCCATTTGCTCCTACTTAACAGGAAAACCACTGTGGGGCATACAGATATGTTACCAGATGAGCTTTCTATGGGGACACCTTATGATATTGATTTAGTCATGACTGAAATTTATCTAACCTCTTTGAAAGGTAAAAATCATTCTATATTTCAAGGAAGAAAAGCCCATAGCATCTCAATACAAATGAACCATGTTGAATCCAAGAGTCAGATTATGATATGGAGATAGCACCTGTGCTAATTCCATGACCAAAGACTCCGTGGGGACACCATATTTCTTGGAGTTGCACACACATGTGCAGGTTGGGAGGGGGGGTCTCACTAAATTCAAGAATGAGTAGCCTGATACTAGAAGGTTTGGCTCTTAGTGGAAAAACAATTTCTAGGACCAATCTCACTTGGTTCTTCTAGAAATAGCAATTGACGCTTTCCTCTTTTGAGCTCTGTGGGTCCCATCTGCCTGCTTGTTCCAGGAGTCCACTGCAGGAACTGGACTCTGGTACCTTCCTGAACTATGGCCCTTGCTCCTTCTCTGGTGTGACCACCTCTGTACTGCCTGTTCCCTTAGTGGTGCTCAATTGCTGTATGTTGGAGTGTGAGACCAGGACTGTGAAAGCAGGAAAGGCTCCAGGGCTTCAGTTATATATGAGCAAGTACAGTCTGGTCACTGACTTCAGTAATGCTGGGGTCTGGGTGCTATGGAGGGTGCAACTCATGCCCTCAGTGAATTCCTGCATTCAGGGTCTACATTCTATGTTCACTTCTTCAGCCTGGCTTAATGAAACCACTTTTAAAAGTTATTGACATTGTTTTGTCTAGGAGGGGTCTAGGACTCTCTACCCCTCAATTAACGTGCAGCTTCATCGTCATATAGGTTCTCATCACTCTGAGTCAGGTTGGCAGAAGTGATTCTTGGGTAGGAGAATGTTTGAGGGGATGGAAGCTGGACAGCATAACTTTCTCACGCCTTTATCTTCCTCTGGGAACAATGCGCTGAATCTTGAGAGGAAGTGAGTGTGTTGAAGAGGTTTTATGAGCTGGTTGTGTCCAGTTGGAAACTGAAGTCTCCCTCAGGTTGGCCTTGTAGCCCTATGACCATGAGGTTTGTTCTGCCTTCATTGCCAAAGCTATTACCCTAGAAATGCTGTATTCTTAAAGCCCTGGTTTTGCTGCAGTATTGAAGAAATGGTTCTAACCTAAGACCTATATGGCCACATAATAAAAGTGGCAGGGACAGAGGACAGAATTCAAGGTGGGTCTACAATTCTTGGGTTTGGTTTTTCTCTCAGAAGTGGAATGCTTAGGGAGAAGGGCAATTGGGTGGTGGGAGGGTGACCAGAAAGATCACCTATATATCTGTCTAACAAAGGTACAAGTGAACTTTTCTAGAACTAGAATTTAAATGTTTTGATACAATGACTAAGCAAATGACATGAAATCTATGTTAACCAGCTTGATGAAAGTATTTCAAATTGTATATGAAAACAGCACAATGTACCCCATGTTTGCATGAATGTATACAGCTATCAATTAATAAAAAAAGAAAAAACAAAAGTGATGAAAACAGCATACGTATGACATCTATTTATTAATAAAAATGTAAGTGCATACACGCTACAAGCCATTTGATGTATTCCAGAAACCACAATCTGTGGCAAAGCATCAGACCAGTGTGTAGCCTCAGCATCTCTGTTCTCTCTAGCAATCACACAACATGAATTCATCACACAGGCAAACTGAATGAGAGCCAACTGTTGTTGGAAGGTCCTATAAAAATTGTTCTCTTTACATTTCACATGATGGAGGGCATTAAATTTGACTGAAACATCCATTAATTTAGCCACATTTGTTGTATGTTTTTTTTTTCAAGGTTTACCTTCTTTTCCTAAGTCATGTAAGAAGACGAAATTCTCATGATGGAGCATTTGTTGAAATTCCTTAAACTATTACAGCTTTGTATATTCCTTTAATGATTTTAAGTTTGTTTCTGTTAGTGTAAATTAGCATCAGATATAAAATAAAAAATTATTTTATATCAGCTGTATTGTTTACAATGTTGAAGTAGTACCTTCTTGCAATGAAAATTCATTTGCATTATGCAAAACTAGTCATTAATTCATTCGATTTCATTCATTCCTTCATCTATCCATTCACTCATTTATATAATCGTCTAACTAGTATTTATGAGCATCAACTATACATCAAATATTATCCTGAGCAATATTCTCCTGTTAGGAAGACAGGAGGGCACAAAACAGTCAAAATCTTTATCTTCATGAAATTTACAATGAAGTGAACAAAGGCAAAAAACAAACAAGAGAATCATGAGGTAATACCTTTCATCAATATAAAGAAAGCAGGATACTAAGAGCAGGGAGTGATGCGGTGGGCTGAGCTACTTTTCACAGGGAAACCAAAGAAGGCAATTCTGATAAGGTGACATTTGAAAAGAGACCAGAATGAAGTGACAAAATAGGCTATAATGAAAGTAGGAACTTTTTATGTCCGATGCTGCTACTTGTCTTAATGTATTGTCTTTATTATACCCAATAATCAGCATGAATTGCTTGGCTAGCATGTGGTTCTCTCCAGGTTGGAAAATGAGATTGGGTGCTTACAAATATTTCACTTCCTTGATTCTTTAATATCTTCACAGTATTAGGTTTATACAGATTAAAGATATAATAAAACAGTAAGAATGGCATTTTGTGTCATAATTAGAGAATGAAATTTTGTTGAATGAATGGACGGATGAATATGAATGAATGATAGGTCCCAGAGTTGGAAGGGCCTATCAGAGATTATCTAGGAAGCACACAAACTCTTCAGCAATAGTCTTTTAAAAAAATATCCAGGAACCACAAATTCATATCATAAAATAGGCCACCTAGTTTTTTAAAAGCTTCATTAACTAGGATGATATCCCTTATATTAACACTGTTATTTATTTCTTGACAAGTAGGGAGTACGTCTAGCCTTTGGATTTATGCAAATATAACCAACGTGACGTGGGCTAAGAAATTCTCCCTTTTAGGCCAGTGAGATTCCTAAATGTGGTGTGACTTGCTAGCTATTGTCGTTGGTACTCCTGAACTCCCCCAGAAGCAGTATGGGCTATCTGAAAAGCAGGTAGCTCGCCAAGTACGGCCATAGCTCTCACTCGCCTCTGGTCCATATTCCATTACAATCCTCACTAAAATCCCAACTGTCCTCATTATGTGTCAAACGGCCTTTGAAGCTAATGACATCAGGGCTAAAATGTTGGTAGGTCAAGCCCAGATCACGACAGTATGCTTGAAAAGGACAGTATTCACCTTGTATTTTCCTGCCCTCTTGATCCTAATCCTGAAAGGTCTAATGCCATCTTGCTCATTCATAACCATTATGTCTCTTTCACTTACCTTGCAACCACCAAGCAGATGCTTTGCAAGGATGAGCCTTGATTTTCTTTTTAAAGCAATGAATGCAGTTATGCTTTATTTTCATCCCAGACAAGTGAAAGGCTGATGTATATGGCAAAATGTATCTGTAACACGAAGGCCATGACCCATAAAATATGACTCAAATTTTCAAAAACTTTTTCTACATGACATTTTAAAACTCAATTCACAAATAAATCCCTTCCCGCTTAAAGTGTAATGATGTCATTGCACGGGAACTGTTCGGCACACTTGATGCTATTCCGTCTGTGGACTCTTACACAGTTTATTTAGTGCTGCTCCCTTTTTTTCTGTTGTGGGATCTCTGGAAAGTTAGTGAGTTCCCAGTCCCTGGAGGGATTGTTCAATCCTTGGTGAAATCATAGAGAAGAAGCACAAGATGGAGGATTCAACTCAATGACATTTAATATCACTCACTGCTCCACATCGATGACACATTCTGATGCCAACAAGTCCTATTATCTTCTAGGACTGAGAAAGTAGGCTTTACGTAACTTGTGGCTACTCTTTGCTCTCTCTGAGACCTATTTATATTTGAAAACTATTTTTTTTCCTTATCTATGTTTCCTTAAGTTGAGACTGACTGTCTGTGTGACTGGAACCAGATCTTACCTGCTGGTAAAGAAACTGAAGGGTTCTTAGACTTGTGTTCTATTTTGCCAGCACACACTCATTACCATGATGTTTTCATTCCTGATGGACAAATTCAATAGAAGTTAGATTCATGGATTTCACTGGCAAATAATCATTTGTGCTATTGATTTTGTGGCTTACGTGTGCTGACCATTACCCTCGGGGAAATGAACAGTACTGATAATTATCTGTTGACTCAAGTTCATGGAAGTTTTACTCTATGCTACATAACCTGTCTCTAAAATAATTACCATTGTTAGCGCTCCTTCAGAGAGAAACTCTTAGAGACTAATTTAAAAGAAAAATGAGTAATAGGGTCTTTCTGCATAAATACAAGTTGCTCTGTGTGTTGCCATCTCAGTGCAATTTGGCAATTTACAGCTTTGGTTTTAAGAAAGATCGCAGAATGCAATGAGCAAGAAATTGTTTCCAAAAATGGTCAGTAAGCATTGTTCCATTGATTTGATTTTCCAGGGTAATGAGTAACATAACTTTTAATCAAAGATTTTTCCAGCCAGTCCTATTGACAAGCATATCCTCTCTGCATTCAATTCTGCGAAATAGAATCTAGGCTATTCTATATGCTAAGAAGGGAGCAAATACAAACCAGATAGAAATACAAAGAGAAAGAGATAACCAAATTCTGCAATAAACGTGATGGATTTGTGCTATAAATCTCCTTGAGCTGAAGGCCTGTGGAGTGGGAAGTAGAATTACGTGGGAAATCAAAGGGGATGGTACAGGCAGTATATACTTTAGAATGTGGTCAGGAAGAGGCACCAGGGACACGAGTCTGTTCACTAATCCCTGCCACCTCTGGTCTCCTAGGGATGCTAAATCTCCCTGCCAAGTGATTTAGAATTTCAATAAAGTCCCTCTGTAAACAATAGGTAACATAACACAATGGCTGGCTCATCCCTGGCAAACCATTGGAATTAAGGACACAGTACAACAATGGCAAAGCCTTGATAATTATATACAGCTGAGGTCTCCTGTTACATGCTCTATGAACAAAAACAAAAATAAGTACCCTTTGAAAGTGGCCAAAGAGAAGATGCCAAAGGTGGGGGAAGAGGCCGCCATTCTAGATAATGTTGGACAGCCCAGTTGCCAGGCTCCATCTACCACAGACTGTCCTAAGGTTGACGCTCTGAGAGATGGTGTTGACATTGAATGGCGAGAAAAACAGGGAAGATGAGAAATGTGACAACATCGCAAGCATGGACTAAATGGCTCTCTGTTTCAGGGCAAATTGTTTTGAAATTGAGTGGAAGGAAATAATAGAAAGAGGTGAACAAAAAACCTTTCTGTAGGATGGCACCTATGGCTCAGTGAATAGGGCACCAGCCCCATATACCGAGAGGTGGCAGGTTCAAACCTGGCCCCGGCCAAACTGCAACAACAACAACAAAAAAAATAGCTGGGCGTTGTGGCAGGCACCTGTGGTCCCAGCTACTTGGGAGGCTGAGACAAGAGAATCCCCTAAGCCCAAGAGCTGGAGGTTGCTGTGAGCTGCGATGCCACTGCACTCTACAGAAGGCAACAAAGTGAGACTCTGTCTCTAAAAAAAACAAAAATAAATAAATCTTTCTGCAGACTCCTTCCTTTTCAGGATTCTTGTATCACTTGCTCTTCTGGACCGTTATCATTCTCCTATATCCATGAAGCTTCTCATTTAAGTACAAAATCTGGCCTAAGACAGAGATTTTGTTGGCTTTCAGGTATGAGAGTCTTACGTGAACTGACACTTTCAGACAGAGTGTGTATGGGGAGAAACAGAGGATGAGGAAATACAAGAGTCTGTTCAATAGTGAATACAATGATATGTTGTAATATCACAGGTTTACTAGCCTGTCCTAAACCTTTCTCAGAATGACTTAATTTCTCTTTGAAAAAATAATTCTTAGGAAGAAAAGTAAATGTTATCAGAATGTAGCAGGTTAACAGCTGTAGAAAAACAACAACTTACAGCTAACAGACTCTTGCTATGGAGTCACAGGCCCCTGGGTTGAACACTGAATCCCCCGTTATACGAGTGTGCAATTGGAGGCTGGTTATTTCAGTTCTCTGAGCCTCCAAATACTCACTTGCAAGACAGATATGACAATCATGTTTTGCCAAGATTAAATAAGATCCGTAAATCAGTTTCCTAAAGGGCTCTTAGGGTCTTCATCAGGGATAGCTGCCAGGGGGAGGAGGCAGCGAAGTCAGAGGAGGAGGAAGAGGAAAAGATAGAAATGTTTTCTTGCAGAAGACAGTAAACTTCTTTTGCATTGCGTTTTTTAGGGTTTAGACTTAAAGGTGGAATACATCCGCCAGAAGTACAGAGGAAGGTGAGAAATAAGGAGGTTGAGTTTAGGGCTACCAGGCTGTCCCAACACACGGAAAGGAAAGCTCTGTGAAGGGCCATCCTTCAGCAGGCAGAAGCTAGAGCAGTCCCCGCCTCCGCCACAGACCAGCCAGCCTGCTCCGTAACAGAGCCCGCTACTCCGCCACTACCATGTCATACCTGCTAGCAACGAGGTGTGTCATTGTAGTGGCAGAGTAAATCACAAATAGGCGTAATGTACACAAATTAGAGATGTTACTGTAACACTGTCTAACGAAACATTTAACAAAACAAAGAAAAACGCTGGATTGTTCCTATAATTCAAGGACTGATTTTCAAAACCATTCCCCTTTCTTTCACTAACAGAGAAAGTGATTCTGCTGACTATTTTTTTCAGACACAGTCCTTCATATTTTTTCCGACACAGTCTTTCATATATTTACACATGTACACATGTATCTACCACTTTTGATGTCCTCGGCCACATTGCATCTACAGTATTTTTTTCACAACTGCAATGAACTAAAAATATATTCATCAGCAAAATATACTTTGCTTTAACTTCCTGGATCACAAGGAATATGGAAAGTGTTGTCGAAAATAGGTTAGATGCTGCTAACTTATCTCCTTCCTTTCTAGAGAAATAAGTATCACATTTATCTTTTGGAGAAAAGTAAAGCATACAAGGGAAGATAGAACAGCCCTTGCTGCCTTCATACTTATTCAGGCAAGGTGTGAAATGAGGATGGTGACTCATATACTGGCATTTAACAGTCTGTCTTATTGCTTAAGAGGCAGGCTCAGAACTCAAGGTAGTAGGAAAAAAAATAAGAGGGGATGGATTTTAATCTGTCACTGAAACTGAGGTTCTCCATCTCAAGAATAAAATAGTCATCTCCCTTTAAAAGGTGAAGGGTGAGTCTGAGTGTGTGACCTTGGGAACATGCCAAATAATTTTTATGTCCATGGTACATCGCCTATCAATAGTAATAGCTTCATTTGAATTACCAAGGGAAAAAAAGAACAATTGAATCCATATAGCAAGGAATGAATCAGTTTGGATTTTTTTTTTTTTTTTTTTGCTATACTTTCTGTTACACAAGAAAGTATTACCCTTGGCTTCAGGTAATCAAATCCTCTATGTCACATGTGAATCTTTTCTAGAATACTTCCCCGAAAGTAGACACTCATGCTCTTGAACCTCTAGTTTGGAAGAAATAGCTCCTATTTTCAGGATGCCCTTGGTATTAGTTTTCCAGGACAGTTGTAACCAATTACTACAAACTCAGTAGTTCAAAACCAAACAAATTTATTTCCCTCTAGTTCTGGCAATCAGAATCTGCCATGGATTTCACTGGACCAAAATCAAGGTGTTGGCTGAGCTGCATTCCTTTCTGGAGGTTCTCCAAGAAAACCTATTTTCTTGGCTGTTCCAGCTTCTCGAGGCCACCCACATTTCACCTTCAGATCCAGCAATGGCCTTTCCAGTCTTATACTGTGTAACTCTCACACTGATTCTTCTGACTCTTCCTTCCATTTTTAAGGACGTTTTTGATTACATTGGGCCCATCGTGATAATTGAGGATAATTGCCCTATCTTAAGGTCGATTAATTAGCAAGTTTTATTCCATCAGCTACCGAAATTCCTAGCCGTGTAACATCAGTGTATTTATAGGTGACAGGGATCGGAAGGTGGACAATTTAAGGAAGCCATTATTCTACCTACTGTGCTATTCCAGATGTTAAGTCCAATATTTCTCCACCCAACATTGCTTATCATTCTCCTTGAAACCACCCAGAATAGGTCTAATCTCTCTTCTACCAGGCACTCTGCAGAAAGTGTGAAGACAGCGTTCATATCTCCTCTCAATCTCTAAACACACGAGCTACTTGAATCATTTCATTGTTGGTGTGGTTTTGCATCTTTTCACTGTACAGAAATAAATAACAAGTAAAATTTATGAAGCAAGGTATTGGATTCTGTAGGCACATGTACTTATCTGTATATATTTTCTCACTTAACTATCACAACACAATGAATTTTGTGCTCCTGTTGTATCTATTTTATAAATGTAGGACCCCTGAAACTCAAAGGGTTATTAGTATCCCTCACCTACTAGAGATCAGACAGAGATCAAACACTAGAGATACAACTTGAGCTCAGGTCTGCTTTACCACAGAAGGTGCTCATTTAACCACACGTTGGACGGAGGAATGTATCCTATTTTTCAGTGTTCCTCTAAAATTACTGTCCCCAGCTCTGCCTGTCATGTCTACGGCATTAGCTCTCCAACATAAAACAATGTCATTCTGGATAGAGGTCAAAGAAGACTGACTGTTGAGTAGCAGAAACACCAAAATGGAGACAGAGTCTGATCAAAAAATAGTTCTGCTTGGGAAAAGTACTGTGATACTTTCCCATACAACCGAACTTATTCATAGAGTGGGCCAAGGAAAGAGGAAATGCACCTATGAACAGAATAGCATTGACTTTGAGTGCGTTCAAGTGGAATTTTCCCTTTTAACAACAGTCTTATGCAAATTATGTTAGTGACAGCTTTTTACAATCCTGGCTTTATCTTCCAGACTGTAGAACCTTATCAAAGAGTCCAATTTAATGTAAATATTGGACTTTAAAATGTTCACAGCACAATTAACTTTCGCCAAAACTCGTCTGCTCTTAGAAACAATTCATCTGGACAGGCTCCCCTCAGTTTCTTAAGCACAGAAACAAAACCTGTATTTTACTCTTACCTCTGACATATCTCAGCCATACATTGCTAGGCTAGCACAGACCTAGAAATTAGGAGGGAGAAGGGCCTTCTGATCCTTCTTTTCTTAGTAAAAAGAGAACTGTGAGGATGATTTTTGCCAATAGCTTGTTTTCTTTCTTTCTTTTTTTTTTTTCAATAGCTTGTTTTCTTTGATGTCTGCTGGGAGAAAGGGATGTGGAGACACAGGGGACGATGGGGAGATTAAAGGAAAGTCATATGTTTTCTTTTTAAGTTTACCTTTGGAAAAGAAGTCTGCTTTTTAAGTTGGTAGAAATGAAAAGATACCTGTATCCTCAAATAAGAGAGAAATTAGAAGACCTAGGAGAAAATGGAAGGGTTTGCTGCCATCGCATCCTGAGTAAGCAAGAAGGTTTAGAAACAACTTCCAATTTGGAGGGACTGGCGGTGGCCAGGAGCAGGAATAACTCATCCATTATAGCAGAAGAGAAGGCAAGCCGTGTGGGCCCTGATGTTGGGAAGGTGTAGAGGTGAGAGTGGAGACCCGCAGACGCCCCCTCTGGTGGTTTTCATTTTCTCAATATTAAAAAGAGCAAGAAAATTAGATGGAGGTTGAAGATGAAGAAGGAAGTAATAAAGGGTAAAAGAAGAGATAAGAAGGTAAAATTTTGATGCAAAGGAATATAACACTGGATGGAATCAGACAGGGTACTGTAATTGTCAGCGCTGAAGACACACTTAAATTCAATAGTCATGAATTTATTATTTATTTATTTATTTTTATTTTGGTTTTCTTATTATTATTATTTTATTTTATTTTATTTTATTTTTTGAGACAGAGTCTCAAGCTGTTGCTCTGGGTAGAGTGCCGTGGCATCATAACTCACAGCAACCTCAAACTCAGGCTTAACCAATTCTCTTACCTCAGCCTCCCAAGTAGCTGGGACTATAGCAGTCCACTACAATGCCCGGCTATTTGGGGGGATAAAACATTTTTGTTTGGCAGGCCCAACCGGACTTGAACCTGCTAGCTCCGGGGTATGTGTCTGACACTCTAGCTGTTGAGCTACAGGTAACAAGCCTATTTTTACTTTTTTGAGATAGTGTCTTGCTTTGTCATCCTGGGTAGAGTGCCATGGTGTCAGCCTAGCTCACAGCAACCTCAAACTCTTTGGCTCAAGCAATCCTCTTGCCTCAGCCTCTGGAATAGCTAGAATTACACTCACTGGCCACCATAACTGGCTATTTTTTTTTTCTGTTTTGCTCAGGCTGGTCTCAAACTCCTGAGTTCAATCCACCCACCTCGGCCTCCCAGAGTGCTAGGATTACAGGCATGAGCCATGGTGCCCAGCCAATGATAGTGAATTTAAAGGAATAAGATTTAGAACGGTTTTGTGTTTTTCTATATTTCTGTTCAGTTATACCAGTGCAAACTGGAATATGTGGCATATGGGATTTATCTGTGTGGTAAAGTGAGAGAAGCCAACCAAGGTGCCGACCCGTGCCATTGTATGATCATAAAACTTCACCTTGGAATTCATTCTGCATCATAGGTTCTCAGTCCGGGGCTAATGTACATACCTGGGGTCATTTGGTAAAGTCCAGAGACACTTTTTGTTGTAGCAACTGGACCGGTGGGGGAACAGACATTTACTGGTAGATGCTGGGGACACTGTCGAACATCTTACAAGACCCACGTCAGTCCCTGCAACAAATAATTACCCAACCTACAAAGCAAGTACTGCAAAGGTGAGAAGCCCTGAGGAAACTTAAAAACAAGGTCAGGATATCAGCAGAAGGACGAATGAAGTAGCTCCTAGTAAGACAGAAGGCTTGTAGGAGATGGGTTAAGAAGGAGTCAACTGGAACTTTTGATTAAGCCCCAAGGCAATCCAAAATCTAAAAGTAGGGATGGAGTGGGGGAGGTAGCAAAGAAGGCAGAGAAACACAGACAGGAAGGAAGAATGTCCAGGGGAGCTAAGCCTTTTTTGTTTGTTTTTTTTGTTTGTTTGTTTTTGTTTTTGTTTTTTTTTGAGACAGAGCCTCAAGCTGTCCCCCTGGGTAGAGTGCCATGGCATCACAGCTCACAGCAACCTCCAACTCCTGGGCTCAAGCAAGTCTCCTGCCTCTGCCTCCCAAGTAGCTGGAACCGCAGGCACCCGCCACAACGCCCGGCCATTTTTTGGTTGCAGCCGTCATTGTTTGGCGGGTCCGGGCTGGATTTGAACCCGCCACCTCAGGTGTATGTGGCTGGTGCCTCAGCCAGTTGAGCCACAGGCACCGAGCCTTGTTTGTTTGTTTTTAAAGGAGTAATCCATTATCTTCGGATGCTTCTAAGAGGTCATATAAGATGAAGACAGGGTGTTGACTTTGGAAATTATAAAATGGAAACCAGATGTGATAGGAATCCTTTCATTAGAATAGAAGAGATGAAAGCCTTATTGGAAAGCAAAGATCCTTATCCTTGCTTAAAAAGGGAACGAAAGAGTAAGAAAAAAGAAGCAATGAAAGTATGAGTGCATGCATGCACTCTGTGTGTGTGTGTGCGCGTGTGTGTGCGCAATTTTTCCATAGAATAGATTTTTTCGTAAAATGCACAATAAATTATGTTCTTTGGACTGTAAGAAAAAGAAAAAGAGTGTACTGGAAATACGGAGTGCGTGACCAAAGAGTGAGATGCTTGGAATTGCGTTTATATGGAAGATGCTCACACTGCTGATAACAGTATCACCAAGTGACGGGAGTAGGGTGGAAGACAATATAATAGGAACAGAGCCCACGGGGATGAGAGAGCAGGAGAGTGGAGGACCCACTTATGCACATGTTAAGTTCATCAAGAATAACAAGGGCAGTGTGGGATACGGACAGTGAACCAGAAGCTAAATCTGTAAGAAGTAAAGGAATACAGCCCAGGAAGTTCTGGATGACTGACAGGGAGAGGCAGTGGCTGGTGAATTGAAAGAAACGATATTCAATGCTGGAATATTTGGGGGAAGTAGAAATAAACACAAAAAGGACACAATCCCACTTTTAAACTAAAGAAGTTGCAGAAAAAATATAATGACTAATTGATAAAGCTTCTGGGGAAGAAGTCCCCTGGGGCATGATACTTTATGTTCTTCTGAATAACAATATAGGAGTTTTTAAACCAGATGCTGGTGGCTCAAACCTGCAATCCTAGCACTCTGGGAGGCTGAGACAGGTGGATTGCTTGAGTTTAGGAGCACCAGACCAGCCTGAGCGATACTAGTCTCTACTAAAACCAGCAGAGTGTTTGCTGTTGGTACCTGTAGTACCAGCTACTCAGGAGATTGAGCCAAGAGAATCATCTAAACCCAAGAGTTTGAGGTTGAGGTGAGCTACAACACCATGGCACTCTACCCAGGGCAACAGAGTAAGGCTCTGTCTCAAAAAAAAGAAAGAAAGAAAGAAAGAAGAGAAAGTAGATTTTGCTAATGATTATGTTAAGTTTTCAGAAATTAGAAAGTGAAGATTTGGTCTAAAGTGGAATGTGTAAAGTAGTGGGGAAAAGAAAGGAGATGGAGAATGATCTCCATCATTGGCAGTTCTGAGCTTCTTTTATTGACTTGTATAAAGTGGGAGAAATTGTGGATAGTTGGAATTATTTCAAAGCAGAAAATGGAGAAAGCATCAAATGTGCCCCACGTTGTAGGTTCTGAGCTCCCTCATGCCTGCACCACTGGAGATGTGACGTCTTGTCCCTGCCAGCTCACGTGCTATTGACACAGCTCCTTAGTAGAAACTGTCAATTTTCTGGAATAGGAAATAATTCACTCTAGTAACCCTTGCTCTTTCAGCTAAAGGAAATTTGTAAATTTTAAGGGGTGAGATTTCAATAATGAACTGGATGAATGGGTACTCTGAAGTATCTCCTGCCTTCAAAAAAAAAAATGAGTTCTTAATAAAAGGTTCTCTTTAATGCATTTCTGGGTTCATTATATGTAAGATAAGTGACCTAAAAAAACAGCAAGGTTTAAATCAAAATAAGGCAAATGGCCATGTGAACAGGCACACCAGCAGAATAAAACCTGGACCAGCCCCAAGGTAAAGGTGAAACCGAGGCTCCTATGGAAATTCAGGAGGTAATTCAAATACTTGGTTTAGACATTTTACAGGAACTGTGATAAAGATTTTGAAGGTAACCACTGAAAGAATAGAAATAGGATATATAATTTCTAAAACTTTACAGACCAGGAGGCAAATGGAGTAATAAGACAGGCAAACAATAATTAAGTAAAAAATAAATACAAATCCATAAAGATCACAAGGGGTATATTCACCATTGTCTTTTTATTTTCTGTAATCTGGTGCTAGCCAATTCATATAGAGTTTAAATTACTCACCCAAGATGTGCTTTCCAAATGCAAATTAACCAGTTCAGAGCCCAAACCCTGGTCATCTCCTTTTTGAGTTCTGACACATGGGCCACTATCATCCTAGAACTGGGTATGAAACAACTAGGACACCTCCTATGACCCAGGGCACACTGAAATTACTCAAACTAGCTAACCCTCAATCTTTTCACGCTGCCCTGCCCATCCCTTTTAGTAGGAACCACAATAAAGGTGCATGTCCACAATTTCCCCCCCTCCCTCTGCCTCCTAACACAGATACGTACCAGGTTGTCGCTATGGCATGGCGCAGCCCCTCTTCTTGATCCGATAGTATAACAAGCTGATTACGTGAGCATAACAAGACGATTACAATGGCGATCATCTCGTGAACTCTGGGCTTCCCTCTATCTAAATAATATTAAGGCTTATATTTCAAAACAAAAGGAAAGGATGGAATAAAAATATAAAGCCAAAAAATAGGGTGCTTAGAAAAAAATTCAGATATATCAACAATCAAAATAAAGTAAATAAATGAAACGTCACGTTACAAGAAGACAGGATGGATAAAAGAAAAGTAAATCTAGTTTCATGCTCTTTGCAGGAGCAAAATTATAAGCATATAGAGCAGTTAATGGAAAAAAGATGGGGAAAATTGTACCACAAATATTACCTTTTAAAAAACCCTTACGTATGCATCAATACAAGACTTAAAGTTAAGATGGGAGGTACTATATAGGATTATAGAATGTTAATACTTTACTAGGAAAATAATAGTTCTAAACTTCTATGCCCCTAATAAGATAGCTTGAAAAGATAAAAATCAAAGCTTAATAAATGTAGAACATATGTGTGTGTGTGTGTGTGTGTATACACAGGGTGGCCATAAAGTTCCTGTGCACACTATTTTAAATTACATACAAACTTTATGGCACCTCTGTGTGTGTGTGTGTGTGTGTGTGTGTGTGTGTGTATGTATGTATGTATGTATGTATTATATTGCATATTTTAAGTAAATTAAAAAAATAATTTTGGTGACTTTTTTTGGAATGTGCTTGTAAAACTCAGCTGGTGATCATGATTGGTCAGAGGATACCCTCTACCACCTCACTACACTCAAGTGTGATTCACAGAGCACACATTAGCATTACCTGTGAGCTTGCTAGAACTATAGAAATTCAACCTTGTGCTAGACCTACTGAATCAGATTTATATGCACATAAATACTTGGAAGTAATTATCTGTCACATGGTAAATATATATATATATATGTAAAATATATGTATATATGTGTGTGTATATATATATATATATATATTTACCATGTACACACATTATATATATATATATATTTACCATGTGACAGATGGTAAAAATATATGTATATATATTCCCATATATATATGTAATTTTTCTTTTTTTTGAGGCAGAGTCTCACTCTGCATCAGACTGGAGTGCAACGGTGTCAGCCCAGCTCACAGAAACCTCAAACTCTTGTGCTCAAGCAATCCTCCTGCCTCAGCCTCCTGAGTAACAGGGGCTACAGGAACCAGCCATGATGCCGTGGCTAAATTTTTAATTTTTAGAAATAATGGGTTCTAATTCTTGCTCAGGCTAGTCCAGAACTCCTGAGCTCACGGGATCCTTCAGCCTTGGCCTCCCAGAGTACAGAATTACAGGCGTGAGCCACCATGTCAGTCCCTGTCACATGGTGTTTTTAAAATCACTTTCCTTCCCTGAGTCACTTTGTCTTGGTCTATTATTTACTGATAAAATCTTACGTTAAGACTTCTGGTTTCCTTCCCACAAGTAAGGAGCTTGGAAGTCGTCACTCTATCCAAACAGCAATTAAAATCTGAGTAAACTAAAACTGGACGGTTCTTTTTATACCAATCACAGAAGTGAAGTTGTGGGGCACACTGGTGTCCTCAAAAACTGGAGGAACAGACACATGGATTCATCAAATCTCAACTTATCATCAGACCAGACACGCATGAGCAGAAACCTCTGGGAGAATAAGTAACAAGATAGGAAACCCAAACTTTGATAGATGAATTGCTGGAGATTCAGTGTGGCTAAAAACTGTTATCAAAACATACTAAGAACTCTTAAAACTCAAGCATAACAAAATGAGCAATCTTGGCATGGTCTGAATGTTTGTGTTCCCTTAAAATTCATACTTTGAAAGACTAATCACCGATGTGATGGTATTGGGAGGTGAGGCCTTTGGGAGGTGATCACATCATGTGGGCAGAGTCTACATGTTGGGATTGGTATCCTCAAAAAAGAGACACTAGTTAGTGCCCTTCCTGCTGTGTGAGGACATAGCAAGGGCCAGGGAGGGGCCCCTCACCACACATCAAATCTTTGATCATGGACTTCCCAACCTCCAGAACTTGAGGGAAAAAATTCTGCTATTTATAAGCCACCTAATTAGTGTTGGCATAGCAGCCCAAACAGGCAAAGACCATCCTTATTTAAAAATGGGCAAAAGGGCTCGGCGCCTGTGGCTCAATTGGCTAAGGCGCCAGCCACGTACACCTAAGGTGGTGGGTTCGAATCCCCAGCCCGGGCCCGCCAAAACAACAATAATGGCTGCAACCAAAAAATGGCCAGGCGCTGTGGCGGGCGCCTGTGGTCCCAGCTACTTGGGAGGCGGAGGCAGGAGATTCACTTGAGCCCAGGAGTTGGAGGTTGCTATGAGCTGTGATGCCATGGCACTCTACCCAGGG
>CAUYQV010106576.1:0-24645 GCA_963574575.1 Galagoides demidoff
TCTCAAAAAAAAAAAATGTAGTGTTCAATGATATATGAGAGAAATAAAACCTATAAAACCGTATAGTTTATGTTGATTAGAACAAACAAACACTCCACAAGACAGCACTATCTATTGTGGGAGGATGGAAACACCCAAACATGCCTCAGATGGAGCAGCGTGAAGGCCTAGGGGCACAAACAAAACAGAGAAAGGGATAGTGTCATGATCGGGGATACTAATATGCCAGAAATCTGGGGAGTGATTAATGACCTTCACTAAAAGATTTTCACAAAATAAGTTGAAAAAAAAACAAATGGAAAATACACAATAGAAAAGAGAACTATGCAATTAATACAAACAGGAAAATAAGTAAAGAAAGCACAGTGCCAAGGAGGACATTAAGAAACTCTCAAAATCACTATTATTCAGAGCAATACAAATAACATCAATGAGATATATTAATTTACAGCTTTTCATTTGTTGACAGAATTCAAATTTTAATGTATTATGTATTTGGAAAAATGTATGGCAAAAAAAGTGATTTTCTCTGTTCCCTGAAGTGTAAATTACTAGACTCATTTTAGAGAAAAATAATGGAAGCATTTGTTAATACTTAAATGATATTTGCTATTAACAAGCAATTCCAATACTTATTTATATGGTAAACACATGCATAATGGAGAAAAATGACTATTAAAATTTTGATTATAGTAATAATCAAAAATAAATATATGTTCATCAATGTGGGAACAATAAACTAAATTGAAGTTTAGCTGATTTGAAATATGATACAGTGGAAAAATGAACACTGTCGATATATATGTACTAGAGAGTTTCATAAGATAAGCAATATGGCATTTTATAAAGCTTAGAAAACAAAACAATATAATATCTTGGGTACATATGTGTATGCAAATGCATATTGCCTAAAAAGACACACAGCATATTGGGAAAATTTGTTTTATCTAGCAAGGAGAATACAGTTGAGTCTATTGCAAATAGGACTACATAGAAGTATTTAAATGCATGTGGATGAATTTGTAAGAAAAAAAAAGAAAGAAAAGTATGATACGACTAAGTTGAATTAAATTGAGAAATAGGGAAAAAATTTAATGCATTTATCCTTTTGTTTTATTGAGTTAACTAATTCATATGGTAACAATTTCACTCTTGTGGAGCTCTCTCGGGTCACATATAATATGTACGTTCATTTTCTCCCTGGGGTACTGGTTATGCCTAGGGAAACACACATATTATTCTCATACATAAACTTGTGTGGTGTATTAATCAGTTTGGCTAGGTTACAACTGCATGATTACTAACTCTCAATAATTCTTGGCCACTTACAGAAAGCAAAGGGTATTTTTTTACTTATTCTACATCTACCATAATGCAGATGCTTTTTGTCGTGTCTTAAAAACTCATGCTGATGGGACAGTTTCTACGACCTCAAGCAAAAAAAAAGTTTTCATGGAAAACTGTGCCCTGGCTCTTAAAATTCCTTCTTGGAAATGTCACATTTATACTCACATGCAATTGGCTAATGTAAGTTACATGGAAATCCTAAAACCAGTGAAGTGGGGCAGTATAATTTTTCCCCAGAGAGAAGTCCTGATTTAGGGAAGAGTACAATCTAACATAGCTGGTTTATGAAAGGAATCTGTAGTAAATGGAAATAAATAGAATTCTACAGCCTGATTCACTTAATTCAGCACTTTACAAATTATGCTAAACCGAGTGTAAAATGCCGATATAACACAAGCTGTATTGTAATGAGTTCCCATCAAAGGCGCTTGATACCTGAGCCTCAGCAACATCAGGTGGAGCTGATGACACTGCCAGGTCTGGAATGACGCTGAAAATACGTCCAGTAATTTACTGTTAATTGGAGTTAACTGTGCTAACTGTTAATCTTTTATTTCCTATTATGAATGGCATTGGATAATAATGGATGATCACACATTGAAAAGTTGTCTGTTGCATTCCAGGAAGAAAATAAACACTTTCCTGAATTTTTTCCTAGAAGGAAAGATGATTTATTTCATAATCACATAATTCAATGGTTATGATTTTACATAGCCTGTGTATGATTGTTCTGCTCTATTTTTCTCCTAGAATATAAATTATTTGGGAAAGATATATTTCCCTTTTCTAGTATCTGAGAATATTTTATTACTTTTTCTATTCATTACCTTTATTACATATTCATTTTATTCTCTTGTATATGTATTCCCTTTTATTTTATCACATATTTGTTTTGCTCTCTTTTACATTTATTATATATTTATTTTACTGCCTTTTATTATTTCCATTTTATAGCTCTCCGAGATTATCTATGTTGTACATTTGTGTGCCTAATCAGTAATCCCCAGTGAGAGATAAAAATGTCAGTTCTCCTTTGATCCACGTATCATGTATACATTCCTATTATTTTAAGAGGTTTTTATTGTAATTTAATGTATTTAGTTAATGAGTTAATAGGCATTATCTGTGTTATAACCAATAAAAAAATGGCTGCAGATGAATACTTTTGAAAGAAAGAAAGGAAGGAAGGAAGGCAGGAAGGAAGGGAAAAGAAACGTACCTTTGCCAAAATATTTAGGAGAATTATTATAATTTGGCTATTTTTATAAATATAAAAAGATCCTGTGGGTCAAAATTGGTCTTCAACCATTCATAAAAACAAAATAAAACAAATCAACAAGGAAACAGCAAAGAATTCCTGTTACATTTTCACTAAGCCCTGTGGTGCTAAGGAAGAGGAGATTCATGACACCATCGTGCCATCCTAGGGAAACTGACAGGACACTGAATTACTAGGTCAAGTGTCAACTCTTCCACTAAGTGAAGAAAATCTCTGTTCCACCTCCCTGTAAAGGTTCTTCCCCAGAAATTGAGTTTTCAGAAATCCATCCATCCTGCTTGTTCCTCTGTGACCATTTTAACCTCCTCTTTCCTCTGGTGATCAAGGGTGACCCTGGCACCTGTACTGTCAGAAGCCCTTCCCTTGGTTTCCTCCTTACCTGTTCAATAACACTGAAAAGTAGATACACTTTAGCTTCAGTGAAAAGTAGAAAAAATAATTATATTAAAATAAAGTCATTGTATGGTATACACTTTTCAACAAGGTTTGAAAAGACTTTTTTAGCCCTGATTAATACCAGAAGGAAGGAAACCCAACATACAGCTATACTATGACTTTGAAAGTTAGATCTAGTGAAACTCTTTAAAGGCAGAAGTAGGAAATTAAGGAGGGGGAGGGTGAAAGGAGAGTGAGGGTTAAAATTTACCTATTAAGTCCAAGGTGCATTATTCTGGCACAGTCCCCTGAAAGCTCTGCCTTCAGCTCAATACACTATGCACATAACAGAAAACCCTTGTACCCTCTGAATAACATTATGCTCAGATAGTCTCTTCAGTACCATGTTAGACACTTCATAGAATTAAATCTGCAAAATCAGTAATTTGTCATATCTCCTTCAAATTATATACCTATTGAAATATGTTTTACTTAATCTAGGTTCCATTTCCCACGAGTAAGAAAACCAGAAATTTGAATTACTAGATTGCAAATCCTTCTGGGATTGTTCTTATTCTACTGTTTCCTTTTGTCTTGATTCCACTTTTTTTTACTCCACTCCTTAGGTTCTTACACTCACTCTAGAATTGTCCCTAACTTGCTCATGTTTGTCCTAGGTCTGAGTCACACACAACCTTACATAAACAAGAAGGGTACTAACGAAGAGAGATGTACTTACTAAGGGTGTGTGTGTGTGTGTGTTTGCCAACCAAAATTATTGGGTGGCACCTGTGGCTCAAAGGAGTAGGATGCCAGCCTCATATGCCACAGGTGGTGGGTTCAAACCCAGCCCTGGCCAAAAACTGCAAAAATTAAATAAATAAATAAATAATTTTTTTGTTTTTAACTTTTAAGCTGTAAATCTAAGTCTCGGGTGACAACTTACCAAATGACATTGACCCAAGTAATTGCAAAGCAGTTGGATTGTTTCATAAACCTGAGTGTCAGTAAAAAAGAAACAATCTGAGAAAGATCCTGGATAGGGCTTCATTTCCATGACAATTCACTGTTTCTTCCACATAGGTAAGATGTACTCTCTTCTGTCCTGGGAACTCAAATTATAAGTAAATTTGTAATTATAAATAAACATAAGCTCTTTTTCCCACAATATTCTGGAGATGGAAAACTATTAAAATAATTTCCTGTGTATATATTGTATTTTAAAGGATGCTTTTATAAAGTATATTCTAAAATCTTTAGAATAATGGATTTTAACTAATTCCAAATAAATAACAATAAAATAAATGTAAGACTATGTTCTATAAGAAAAAGATGACTGTTAAGAGATACCCAGATCATCATTGTCAAATATAACCAGAAGAGAACATTAGGGTTATAATAAAAGAAAATGTAAACAAGCTTTTTATTTTAAAATAAAGGATTAAAAACAGTTACAAATAAATTGTAGGAGACAATGTATTTGGAAAAGTTTTTGCTTGGGAATCATTTTCCCATGAAAAAGTACTGTGCATCTTGGTTCAGCTCCATTTTATTACCCATTCTGTTATTTTAAAATTATTATTTATCACTTACTATTAGTCCCTTGAATTGTAACTAAGGAAAGAAAAACATTTATCACAATTAAATTACCTTATCTATTTGTAATTTTTTCTAATCATCTTAAGGTATTTGGTCAGCAAACATATATTTATTTGTAACTCAAATTCTCCATTATATTTCAAAAAAAGTCACTTCAATGAAACACATACAGGAATTTAAGACAGTAGTTATTTAATTTCAACTGACTTTAAGAGAGGAAATAATTGCTTCAATTTTACAGATTTGTTATTTCCTTTTTGGTCTCTATTCCGACTTTGGTGCCCTTGAATTTAAATAGCATCAAACACATCAGTGCCTCACCGGGTCTCTGCTGCCCTGTGGCACACACGGTTTTACATACATTCTTTCTATTCTGGTCTCATGATCTTTAATTTTCATAACTTGCATTACAAGTTAGGGTTGTTGTTGATTTGTTTTCACCATGATATCAAACAGATGTTTATATTAATTTTGTTTACTTTTTTTTTTTTTTTATTTCAAAATATCAATTAGGGGGGTACAAGTGTTTATGCTATAAGGATATGTGTATCTTCTATAAGGCTTACATCATGGATTTTGGTTTGCACATTACCAAATAGCGTTTGCTGTACCCAACACATAAGTTTTTATCCCACGCCCACCCTTCAACCCTCCACTTTCTTAGTCTCTCACATCCTTTATGTCCCTAGATATCTGTGTGTACCTATATATTAGTTCCTGCTCATTAGTGAGGACATACAGTTTTGGTTTTCCATTCCTCAGATTTCATTTAGGATAATAGATGCCAGTTGCTTCCACATTGCTAGAAATGACATTATTTCATTTATTTTTATAACTGACTACCACTTCATCGTATAAGTAATATATACCATATTTTCAACATCATTATAATGTGAATTGTGCTGCAACAAACATTTGAACACAGGTGTCTTTTTAATAAAATGACTTTATTTCCTTTGGGTAGATATCTTTGTAAAGGTTTTGATAGGGGGGTTGTTAATTTGCTGTCCCAACAATTTCTCTCCACACGTACATCAGCACGTGTAGTCTGTTGATTTTTTTAATAATTGTCATTTTGATTGGAGTAAGGTCGTATCTCATTGTAGGTTTTCTGGTTTGTTTCTTCTGTTTGTTTTTTTTCAGATTAATGTGAAGGTACAAGCAGCTAGGTTACAATGTTTGCATTTGTTACCTAGTAGAGTGTAGAGTCCATCTTGTAGTTGTGTCCTGCAGCCAAGAGGTGTGCCATATACACTTTGTGCTCATTACATGGAAACACACCCATTCCCCTTCCTCCTCCCCTCTCTCCAACTTGAATAGAACTGAAATTTTCTCTTACGTGGGCACGTATTAGACTGTCCCTTGGCTTCATATTAGTAAATTATCAGAAGAATGGAAAAGCAAGTATTCACTGTAGTTTTAATTTACATTCCCTGATGATCGGTGGTGCTGAGCATTTTTTCATATTTGTTGATCATTTGTGCATCTGTTTTCAAAAAATTTCTGTTCATGTCTTCTGCCAACTTTTTGATAGGGTTATTCGTTTTTTTACATGTGATTTGTTGTTGTTTTTTTTTTGTAGATTGTGGATATCAGTCTTTTGTTGGATGGACAATTGTGATTATTTTCCCCCATCTCTTAGGCTGTGTCTTCAATCTGTTGATTATTTCCTTCTCTCTGCACAAGATTTTGGAGTTTATTTTTGTTGTTTCTTTAATTGCCACTAGGGTCTTAGTCATAAATTCTTTGCCTGGGTCAATATATGAGGTTTTCATCCATTTTCTTCTAAAATTCTTATGGTTTCATACTTTACATTTAAGTCTTTAGTAGTGAACTGTTACATTCTTCTGCATGAGGCAATCCAATTATTCTAGCACCATTTATTGAATAGGGCTTCATTTTACCAGTGTGCATTTTAGTCTGGTCTTTCAAAGGTCAGTTAGTTGTGAGTACAGGGTTTTTTATCTGGGTTCTCTATTCTCTTCCATTGGTTTATGCCTTTATTTTTGTACAAATACCATGCTATTTTTTTAAACTTTAGCCTTGTGAGATAATTGAAATCTGGCAATATGATGCCTCCAGATTTGCTTGTTGCATAAGATGGCTTTGGCTAAATGGGCTGTTTTCTGGTTCAAAACAAATTGTAGAATTATTTTTCCTAGATTTGTGAAATATGACATTGGTATTTTGGTAGTGATTGCATTGAATCTGTAAATCTCTCTGGGTAGTAGAATGCATATTTGTAGTAATATTGATTCTACTCATCCCTGAGCATGATACGTTTTTCCATTTGTTTGTGTCCTCTGTGATTGCATTCCTTAATGTTTTCTGATTAAAGGTTTTTCACCTCCTTGCTTAAGTATATCCCTATGAATTTTATTTTCCTTGTAGCTTTCATGATTGGTATTGTGTCTTTGACCTGACTCTCAGCTAGGCTATTGTTGTTATAGAGAAATACTACTTATTTGTGGACTTTGATTTTGTAACCTAAGACTACTGAATTTATTTATCAATTTCAGAAATCTCTTGATAGAATATTGGTGTTTCTAGATACAAGATCATATGCAATAGTTTGGCTCCCTCTTTCCTAATTCAGATATACTTTATTTTTTTCTCTTCCCTGGTTGCCCTGTCTAGGAGGATCATTGCTATGTTAGATTACAGTGGTGACAGTAGGCAATTTTGCCTTGTTCCAGTTCTTAGGGGGGATGTTTTCAACTTTTCCCCTTCAGCATAATACTGGCTGTGGGTGTCATATATGAGTTTCATAATTTTGAGATATTTTCCATGTCTAATTTGTTGGGTGTTTTTATCATGAAATTATGTGGGATATTGTCAATGCTTCTTTCAGCATCTATTGATATGTTCATATGGACTCTATATTGATTTATATATATTAAACCATCCTTGCATTCCTGGGATGAAACCCACTTGGTCATGGAAGATTATTTTTTTATGAGCTATAGAATTCAGTTTCATGCATTTTATTGTGGATTTTTGTGTCTGTATTCATCAGGGATATTGGTCAAAGGTGTGTGTGTGTGTTTGTTTTTCATAGTGCCCTTTCCTAGCTTTGGTATCAAGGTGATACCGTCTCCATAGAATGAGTGAGGGGAAATTTTCCTCTTTCTCAAAGTTAAGAAATAATGTCTGACAGAATTCAGCTGTGAATCAGCTTGGTTTGGGGGCTTTTTCTTTCTTTCTTTCTTCTTTTTTTTTTTTTTAACTTGGAAGACTTTTTTATTACTGTTTCAATTTTGCTACTTGCTATTCTATTCAGGAGCTAAATTTTTTCCTAATTGAGTCTTACCATGTTGTGTGTTTCTAGGTATTTGTCGATTTCCTATCCATTTCTAGTTTATGCACTGCTACTGGTCCAGGGGCAGTAGTAGAATATCACGGGTAGAGTCTTGGGACCCAGGAGCAACTCTGTAATCTCAGAGGTGGAGTCCCAACCCAGTGGGAGCCCTGGAATTGTAGGAGCAAAGCCTCACACTCAGACACTGCAAAAGCTAGGGAGCTGAATCTGGAGATTATGGGGCAGAGTTGTGCAGATGGAGGGCTGATCTGTCCTCATGGAGACATGCTAATTCCCAGTCATGTAGGCAGGAGTTTTTCATAGCTGCCCAGGGACCACCTAGGGAGACTGGAGTTGCTGGTTAGCCATGATTCTCTTTGTATCTTTATAGCTGACACACACACACACACTTTGTTTTGTTTGTTTCTTTGAGATAGAGTGTCACTGTGTGCCCTAGGTAGAGGACTGCAGCATCCTAGGTCACAGCAACTTTAAACTCTTGGGTCATGAGATCCCTTTGCCTCAGCCTCCTGAGTAGCTACTGGGCCTATGGGTACCCTCCACTATGCTGGCTAGTTTCCCTATTTTTAGTAAGATGGAGGCTTGCTTTTGCTCAGGCTTGTCTTAAACTCCTAAGCTCAGGTAATCCACCTGCCTTCACCTCACAAAGTGGTAGGATAACAGGCAAGAGCCAACATGCCCAGCCAATAGATATATATTTTAATGACTGACCAGTTCTCTTTCAATCAGGAAGAAGAGCCCTTAGTGTTACTGGAGATTATTGAGATTGAAAAGTTGGGGTTCAAAGACATTAAAGAGGGAAATTAAAGCAATATATATGATGAATCATCATCATAATCATCATTCTCTCTAGCTTTCTGTGTATTTCTACCTTGTCGCCCACTCTATATTATTTTTGATATTTATTTCTTCTTTTTGAAAAATTTTATTTTCCATTTCAAATATATTTCAAATCACATTCAATGTTATCAATGATTTTCTAATTGTAATTGTTGATATTTGTGTCAGATATTTGGTTTTTGCAAGATTACTGACAGTTCTGAAATAACTAGCTTTGGGAATAAGGAAAAAGAAATGATTTCTGAATATATTAATACAAATTGCCTTCTTTGAAAACAAAGATATCTTTGACCTTTAATATGCTTTATAGTTTTTTCTGTTTTCCTTTCTGATTTTTAGTGCTTCCAAGTTTAGTTCAGGGATTAAACGCATTACTAGCTAAAAATACATAGCTAAAAAATGTACCTATATTACGTAGATTTCAAACTTGGCTATAATATTTTCATGATCTTTATTGTCTTATCTGGCATAATAAAACTTCTTGATTACCTGTTATTTTCCTTTATATTTATAAAAAGAAGCAGAGTTATAATATCAATCTCTTTCATCTGTACTGAGAATTTGTTTTAAAGTCAAGCTTTCTTTAAATGTAATATACTCATCATGAATAATGTTATTCACAGATAAGAAAAATCATGAAGTTCTTTTATTAGTAATAAGTTCTTTTTGCTCCTCTAAGTAAAAGGGATTTGGATTCATTACTCGAGCTTTGACAACATTTTTTTAAAGAAGTTATTGGCATGTAACCTATCTAAATATAACTATATCAAAAAATTTCGCAAATTCTCAATAAAAGGTTTGCATCACATAGATTATCTAGAAAACTTATTTTGCATTTTAATTTAACAGAGAAATGATACTGATTTGTTAGAGAATGCAACATCAAGGAAATGCATACTGTTTCTCTATTAATGGAGTAAATTCTTTCCTGTAACTTATATTTGTATATAAAATATTTTTCTTTATTACGAGTCTGCTATCTTGACCGTCTCTCCTGAATCTCCTCATTATTAAAGAACTATCATGAAATACTCATTTCTTATGTATTCAGGTAAAATAATGCTGTGAGATCCATACTCTGGAAACTTAAAGCGTTACTTTTTTTTTTACACCAGACCTGTCAGTGCTTTCTCATTGACTTTAGAACAAAAGTAAAATATAATTTAGCAATTAAGGTTATCAGGAATATCTTTTAATCCATATAATTTTAAAATTTTATTCCCAAACACTGCCTCTTATTTGTACTAAAGTTAAATAAGCCATATCAAAATAAGTACTTTTTAAGCTTTTCATCTGGAATTATCTGTGTATGTGATGACCTATGATTGAGGAGTAATACCTCAAATCTGACATTTTCAAATCATTACTTCCAAATCTACATGCACAAAATTAAATAAAGATTGGCTTTATATTCAATTGTCACCCCAACCTAATCCATGCAAATGATTATTGACATAAATATAATAAATCTTATTTTAACAATATGATGTGCTAATAATAGTATTATATGTCATTTATTTGTTAAGATTTTATTCATGCTCTATATTTATTTAAGAAAACTTAAAACATTAATTTAGGCCACCACAATTTTTAGGTCTATCTTTAATAAAAAATAATTCTATAATGCAAATTTGCTTATAAGTTAAAAAAACAGTTTAGTTGTTTGCATTTATCTACTCAAATATCAACCCATCTAGCTACTTATAACAACAGTAATAATATCTTGCTTAAAAAGTAAACATAATTAGCTAAAAAAATATATTGTTGATTTCATCATGTTCACATACTGATTTTATTACTATAGAAGTTGTAGTTCACAAATAAGAAAGTAATTTCTCCCTTTTTTAATTCCACACAAAAAAATTAAATTTTGTCTTGATGTTTGTCAATTTAATTAGCTTCCTTAGAAAATGTTGAGAGTATTACATTAGGGTTTAATCTTGATGTACATTATATGAATTTTGACAAATATGTAATTACATACGTCTGTTGTTACATTGTCACACAGGGTAGTTCCTGTGCCCTACCAGCTCATTTACCTCCCTCCATTAACTGTGGCAGTTAATGATTACTTTACTGTCTCTATAGTTACACTTTTTTCCCAAAGGTCATGTAGTTGGAATTACACAGTGTGTAGCTTTTATAGATTGGCTTCTTTAGTCATATGCATTTGAGTTTCCTCCATGCCTTTTTATAGCTCATAAACTATAAATAACTCATTTTCTGGATTTGCCAGAAGTTAAATTGATTTTTGAGAAAGAGCATATATATAAAAATATTATATATATATATGTAACTATTATATATATAACTCTTTCCCCCAAATTCTAAATTTTGACATATGTATATAATATTATTTACTTAAAATATTAAAATTTTCACATGAACTTGAGAAAACATATTTTGCTTTGTCTCTTTTTGATTCTATAATAAAGAAAATAGATAAAGGATAAGAGATATTTTTATAATATATTTTATGATCACAGTTAACTAATATAGGAAGGCTTCATAAAATGATGATTAGTCTTCCCAGTTATTTTAATTCCATATATCTCCCTCATTTTATTTCTAAATAATAATAAAAATCAGATATGTTAATATTTTGATACTTAAAATATTTATAAACATTGAAGCAATGCTCTATTTTATACTGTCTACTTAGCATAAATTAAAAGTAAAAATATTGGAGAGATTTTGAAAAGATATTTAGATTATACTAAAACAAGTATGTGAATTTTTAAATATCATTTATTCTAAGAGATTTAAGTAGAACTTTAAATGATACAAATCAACAATTAGGTACCATTTTTTTTTCTTTTTTTTTTAAGGAGATATCACTATTAAATGACATGTGAAATGGTCTACATTAATAAATTTGATGGTGTCAATATACCACTGTTGATTTTTGTTTTATTAAGAAAGTCAGGAAAAATAATGAGTTAATGAAAATCATAAGGTACTGTTGATTTAAAAATATTATTTTACACTCTGATCCAAATTCTATTATTTTAAAGGTCATCTTCTTATTAAAAGTCTGTGTACTTAAGGGAAATATTTTAACTAGTATATTAAGTCTAGTTTGAAGAGAAAATAACACAACCATGACCATACATACTTCTTATTTGTAGGTATAATATATATTGACACTCAGACAGAAAAAGAGAGAAACAAATAAAAATAATGTGATCATTTTCTTATGTTAAGATGATAATCTTCTATTTACATAAACACATAAATCAATACATAAAAATAACAAAATTTACTAGAAACTAAAACTGTCTCCAGTTTCTAGAAAAGGGATTTAACACTCCAAGGCCAAAAGAAAATCTTGCTGAGATAATTTTTTAAAATATTAGCCTGTCTTCTTCATTCATTGATTATGGTAAATATTTAAAAAATGAGAGGCATATTGTTATTTCCTGTCTCAAAATTACAGCCAGACTTTTGAGGTCTGAGACATGTACCATTGCCAAGAGCAGGGTACATGCTTATGTTCCAGTAACTTATGTTTTAGTAACATCTGGAATAAGAGTCACTTTTGAGTGATGTGAAGTCAAATCAAGAGAAAGATGCACAGAGTGTGGAGGTGACAGAGCTACATAATATTGAGAGAAACACCAACGTTGAATGAAGTAAAGTAAAAATAAGAAGAGTTTTATGGAAGAACAACAGCAGGAGGTTGCAGCTTGTTTTGACAATTTGAGGGTAGTAGCAGCAAGATTCGGGACCTAGAAGTCCCCAGATATAGTCCTGCCACAGAAATAAAGACTTCATAGTTATTAACAGATATAATGGCTTTGTGAGAATTCTATAACCTAGGAAAGTGGTTAGAGTACTCTGACACAGCACAAAAATTGACCAAAAGACACATTTAAAAAAGTAAAAATAGGCTAGGCACAGTGGCTCATTCCTGTAATCCCAGTGCTCTGGGAGGGCGTGGAGGGTGGGTCACTTGAGCTCAGGAGTTGGAGACTAGCATGAGCAAGAGTGAGAACCCCGTCTGTGCTAAAATAGAAAAACTAACAGGTGTGGGGTCTCATGCATTTAGTTCCAGCTACTTGGGAGGCTAAGGCAAAAGGATCACTTGAGTCCAAGAATTTGAGGTTGCTGTGAGCTATCACATCATGACACTCTACCTAGGGTGACTGAGTGAGATGCTGTCTAAAAACAAAACAAAACAAAAAACAAAAAAATAAAAACAAAAATTTGCTTGTCTGCACCAACCCTCCCCAAGCAAAGTGCACTCTTGAGAAGGATATCTTCTGCCCTATATATAACTTGTCTAGTGAAGGAAAGAAGAACAGTTATTTGGGGCATTTTCCTATGAGATGACTTCTTGCTTCTTGTAAGATAATTGGGTATTATCATGTCTAGACCCCCTGGGAACTGCTGGGATCAAAGAAAAGAGGTGGGAGTTAGCAGCAGGCTGTATGTGTAGATCTTTGCAGTAATCCTAGGCCTCATCAGTCACTTTGCCCAGTCAGTTTCCACTGACCTTTCCAGTGACCTTGTCCCAATAGCCATATTCCTCCTACACAGAGCCAGATCAGGTAACCCTACCAGACCATGAATTTCTTCCAGTCATAAACTTAGTCAGAGGTCCCACAGATCCAAAAGTAAGCTTCTTCTACCCATGGATATTGCCAGCTGGCCCAATTAGAACTTTACAACAAGGCCTGGAAGCTGAACGATGTGCCCCTGGGCAAGGGGGGCAGGGTAGTGGGAGGAGGGCAGACCATTTGTTTGTGCCTATGATGGGCGTGACAGAGCCTTCTTCAGGCACTACCATGGTGGTCACCACTGGGACTCAGACCGGAGAAAAGCCATTCATTGCTGCAGCTACTGGTTGTGACCAAGAGTTCACCACAAAATCACACTTGAAGACACATTATGAACACAAACATGAAAATCAACCAAAACAATACATATGCAACTTTGACGGTCATAAAAAGAATATCAGCAGCTGAAAATCCATCAATGCCATCATACCAATGAACCTCTTTTCAAGTCTGCCTAGAAAGGATGTGGGAAGCACTTTGCCTCACTCAGCAAGTGGCAACGACACAGCAAGACCCAGGAGGGCTTTTGTCAAGAGGATGTTCTACTGTGGAAAAAACACGGACAGAACTTCTGATACACCTGAGAGAAACCCATAAAGAGGAAGTAACACGTGAAGCATGCCAGAGCATTTAGACTCAAAGATTATCTGAAGCAACATTTGAAAACTCACCCCTCAAAGGCCGGTATGTCTAATCTCCAAAGCACATCCCTCTCCTTTCACCAGGAAAGGGGCCTTTTTGTATGCGAATGTGCTGAGTGTGGCAAACATTTGAATGAAATTTAAAGTCTCAGCAAGCATGCCATTGTGCATGATCTTGACAAGAAGAAAATGAAATTCAAACTAAAAAATGTCCTGAGAAGCAGAGTTTGGCCTCTTATTGGATCTCTCTCTTCTAAAAAAAACAAAAAACAAAAACAACATGAAAAGTGAGGCCTATTTTTGTCTAAAAAGGGAGGGGTGCTGAGCTGTATGCAAAAGACCAGGTGCTCTTGACAGTCACAATACTTACTCTCAACTAAATACATCATTGCTTTGTTTAAAGGCTGCGGTCCAGTAAGCCCAGTGGTCTTTTTTTTTTTTTTTTTTTCAGAAGCATATTTTTCTTTATTAGAATCATGGGTGTAGAATATATATAGAGAGACACAAAAGGTAAAAATGAAGACAAGGTTGATGGCCCTGTTGGACTGCGCTGTTTCCCATTGTTACCAGAATTTCTTCTTCTGTAGGTCCTTGGTCTCGGGATTTGAAGAATGAATCCATGGACCACACAGATCAGTGGTAAGACAGGATTAACTTTACAGAAAAGAATACAGGAAAAGCACCAGAGCTTCTAATAGAGGGAAAAGCTCATGTCAGAAAAAAATCTCCCCCCTCTCTGCCTGGGTTCTTTGTCGAGGGGTGTATATAGTCTCATGAATCCTTCGTAGTTACATTTGGCCAGGACTTGGTGAGAGATGACTGGATACGGTCCCTTCTGCAGGGGTGAGTTAGATGAATACATTAATGAATGGATACAGTCCATTCATGAAATTGTCCAGGCCTAGGAAATGAGAGCTCTTTGTTTAGCCTTAAAAGGGAGAATCCTGTGTCACACTTGGGCCAGTGAAATGCTCACAGCGGAGTAGTGCAGCCAGAGGAGGGCTTTCTAGGTCCATGTAAGGGTGGTTCTGGGGTTGGCACTGTCAGCAGCATGGTCTGTGCCCTGTGGTCTCCCTCAACTACCCAGGGGACCCCAGGATTGTGCCCTGCTCGCCTTCTCTGCAGCACTTGGTTCTCCAGCTCCACCTCCCCTCCAAGGCTGCACCAAGAGCCCCAGTGGAGATGCAGAAGGCTCGGCAGGTGGGCCAGGGTGGTTGGCGCTGACCAAGAGGGGTGCACTCGCCCTGCATCACCATGGCCAGTGCAATACCTCGCATTGAGAGGACTGAGCCACTCATCTTCCAACATATCACTCATTTATCAACAAAGAAATCAGTAACCAGCATCATGGAATATAAAGATAGTTCTCCTCCCAGAAATTTCTTGTGTCATTCTAGAAAAGGAAATTGCCCTCTAAATATAATTAGATGGCATGCTACAACTCTGAGTAAGAAGAACAACCAAATAGATTTCAATTAGAAAAATAAAATAAATATTTTAGCTTATAAGCAAATGCATAAATAGAAACATTTATTTGCAGTCATTTCAAGAATGACCTTATTCTTATAACTTGAAATTGGAGTATTTTTAAAGGGCACTGTAAATCATTTCCAAAATCATCATAAACTTGTTTGCATTATTTGAGCCCAACATACCTAGAGGCATGAATTTTATGAAAAATGGAAAGGATTTCTTAAATTATGGGTTTTTCAGAAATATTTAAAGAGTTATGACTCTGCTATGTATGTTTTTTCATCGTGGAAGGTTTTGTGTTTGCACTTACTACCAAAAATGCCAGGATCCCCATAAAAAGCTCTGGAATGCCTTTTCTTCTAATAGCATTCCAGGACTATTTGTGGAGAGTGGGATGTATACACAAAAAGAAAATTTTAATTAGAATTTCGATGACTATGGTTTGTTACAGCTTCCTGCCACTTTGTGGATCTCAGTTTACAGAGTTGCAAAGAAGTAAACACAAAAAATTGTTCCCAGTCTAATCTGAAATATTGTGTTGCATGATAATATTTACAACTTTCTTTCTGGGAAAATTATGCATTTCTGAAAAAGTAAATAGGCAATTTTTTGGATAAGTTTCACAGAATGGAGGGCACTTCTAGAGAAAGAATGATCCCCAAGTTGAAGTAATGTCGGCAACACATTCTACATATTATTCAAATAATTTTTCCCACCTTGTTTATAATCTGATGGTAGTTATCTAAAGTTTCAATTTGTATACCTTCGTACGAAGAAAGTGCCTTATAATTGGCCTCTAGAGTTCTCTTTTTGGTCACTGGTTTGAAATAAAACTTTGTCGTTATTTATAGTTACTCAAAATTTTGATTGTTTTTCTTTGATTTTGAAGCAAGAGCAGTATTCACTAAAGCTCTAAGGAACTGTGGCTAGAACTGGAATGTAATGCAAACAGGAAAGAAAATTTGTAAACTTGAGTTCAAATAACTACATT
This sequence comes from Galagoides demidoff, assembly GCA_963574575.1. NCBI lineage: Eukaryota > Metazoa > Chordata > Mammalia > Primates > Galagidae > Galagoides > Galagoides demidoff. Next base: position 16,424 of record CAUYQV010106576.1, read on the forward strand.
TTCCACTGAGATGATTATGTTGTATTACATGAATTCTCTAGCCAATTTGGACACTTCCAAAACATATTTTCAGAGCATTGGATAAGCTAATTTAAACTTAACTTATAAAAAATGAGGCTATTTAGAACTACTTCGGGCAATGTATTATTATCTTCAGTTTGATGTTATAGTTTTATTATTTTAAAAATATTATCCATGTCCATGTGTCAGTTTTCTTGTGAATATATTTTTAAAAATCCTAATTAGCTCACCCACAAATAGAAAACTTGAATTCTTTAATGTTTGATGACTGTAATAATTAGAGGAAAATCCATCCTCAGCAAAGGGTAGACATCACAGATTGCTATCACAGTGGGAGGCCATGAGGATGGCCTATAGGTCATGTTGTTGTTCTCAGAGAAATGACACAGCTATTTTTTAAAATCCTTTTTAGGGGTGCCCAAACTTTTTTTATTCCTCTGTTGCACATTGTAAGAATAAGTGTTGTCTTGGGTTACATGTTCAATACACAAACATTAAGGAAAGTTGATTAGTGAAAAAAAAAAAAGGTCTGAGTATAATTTTGGTAATATCTGAGCATAGAAAAGCAAAAATAACCTCACAAAATCAGTGTGTGAGGCCCCAGCATGATCACACCCAAAATAGACATAAATTCTGTAGTAGCTTATTGTCCAAGGATAGTATTTTTCATAAATAATTATTTTGAAAGCTAATAATTATTTTAAAAAGTTTAAAATTAATCCCTCAAATTAATAATTATGGAACTCAAGGAAAAAACAGAATTAAAATGATAGATAAAAAGCCACTTGTGGCTCGGCGCCTGTGGCTCAATTGGCTAAGGCGCCAGCCACGTACACCTAAGGTGGTGGGTTCGAATCCCCAGCCCAGGCCAAACAACAATGATGGCTGCAACCAAAAAATAGCCGGGCGTTGTGGCGGGCGCCTGTGGTCCCAGCTACTTGGGAGGTGGAGGCAGGAGACTCGCTTGAGCTCAGGAGTTGGAGGTTGCTATGAGCTGTGATGCCATGGCACTCTACCCAGGGAGATAGCTTGAGGTTCCGTCTCAAAAAAAAAAAAAAAAAACACTTGTATAGGAAACCATTTATGTCACATTATTCTATTTCTAATATCAATCTGTGTATGCAACATTAAATGTTCTTAGAAGAGGCTGTCTTCAAAATTAATGTATCAGATACGAAAATATTTTGGTAGCTTCATTCTTCCAAACTCTTTTACTAAATTATCAAATAATTCCATTATTTTCTCTTCACAACTTAAAAAAGAACACAAATATCTATATTATATATGTATATGTTATAAATATATATATTATCTATAATATATATTATAGATAGTATATATGTTACATCTGTTCTTCCCCATCTATAGGCAATATTTATATATAACTGCATCATATATAGTATTACCTATTATATATATACTTGAGCTTGAAGTTATCTCAGGACAACTATATATGATTGACATTTGTTAGAGTGAAAGTAAATGCTATTGACATTTTTAAACTGACAAGGTATTTTCTTTTCAATTAAGGTCTTTTCTATGCAAAGACAAATAGTCCTAGTTTTTCTGCATTTCTTTGTGTAACTCTTATTTGTTCATAGGATGAAACAACCTTTGTTTTTCCTTGTAGAGTGAGAATAATAGGTGAGAATTAGATATTTGCTAAGTATAGCTTCAATCTTTTTTTTTCTAAGAGGTATGATGCATTTTTTTCTACTGAGAATGGATTAGAAGAAAATCTTCAGCATATGTTTTTGCCAGATTGTTTTAATTTTTGTTTGGTTTTATTCTTAATTTTTTAAGCAGGCTTTTCTATTCTTCAGGGGAATTGATTTTCAGCAGGCACTTATTTTAATAAAAGCCCCACAGGAGATGGGTCTACTTGAATTCTTGTAAGTACTTAGCCAAACTTCTCTTTTATTGTTGTTGTTTTGTATGAGGGCAAGTAGTTGTTAGAAAGAGCTTTTCTATTTTTATAGTTTTTATTTTCAATGAAATATTGGTAAAGAAGCTGAGAGGAGGATTTTCCCCTTTTGTATCCAAATAAAACAAAGAATTATGCTGTATAAAATCCTGTGAGAAGTAGAAAAATTACATGATGCTAATTATATAAGTTTTGCCTTTTAATTTCCTTTAGATGCAATGTTGAATTTCAAGAGAACTCAAGAAAAAATCAGAACTAAAATTATACTTAAAATGACTATCTTTTTATACAGAAAATCACTTATGTCACACTATTTTATTTCTGTGAATCAACGTGTACGTGTAACATTAAATGTTCTTAAATATAAAATGGATTAGTTTTTTTAAGTATGAATGGGAAATTACTTTCCTTGGGAATTAATAGTAACATCAAATAGGAAAAAATGTGCACTTTGTGGAATTTTCTATAAGACTGAATGTTGTATGTGCTTTAAAAAGTTTATGATTGATAAAAAGTTAAAGACCTTTTCATAGCTTTCATAAAAATTGCTTTATAAAAGTATAGCCATAAGGAGATATAAATATCATAAAAAGTGAGGTAAATAGCACATTTTATAAATAGAACCAACAGTATCATACATTTATGGGATACTGCAAATCATCTGAATTTTAGCTCTCAGAGACAATAATCACTTCAATTTTTCAACTCAGTATTACACAGTAAAGTCGTTTTGTTGTATTTTTAAAATATGCTGCCACTTACACACTTGTCAGCTTCTTTCAATATTTTCAAGGACATAGTCCTTCTACCTACAGAAGAAATGTATGGACAAACAATATTTTCGTGGATTTTATATAAAAGTCATAATATTTCAATGGTTAACATTATTTTAGATGAATATTTTTTAGATTTACTATTAAATAATGACTCTCAGAGTAAAATTTGCCTTAATTATTAACATCCTATCGTTTACACTCTGTACAACTACATTAAAACAAGTACTCATTCTTTTGTGACACTACAATTATAAATAGTTGTAGGTCACTACAATTAAATAGTAATTACTAGGATAATAAAATTCAGACTAACCCTTGGACAACCAGAAACTTATGATAAATGAATTAGCACTAAGACTCTGAAGTCCTTGAATGTCTATGGTACCATGTGGTAGAAGATCCAGCTTTGTTGTGGATGTTGGAGGAGAAAACTAGTATTCCTATGGGTACTTTTAGTCCTGGGAAAAAAAATGATGTCATTAATCCTCAAATTCGGAATGTGCATTGAGAATTTTATTAAAAACATTAAAAAATTGGCTGAAATACTCATTTCATTTGTCCATTCTTTTTTTTTTTTTTTGAGACAGAGTCTCATTTTGTCACTCTCACAGCTTAGAGCAACCTCCAACTCCTGGGCTTAGGTGATTCTCTTGCCTCAGCCTCTCAAGCATCTGGGACTACGGGCACCTGCCACAATGCCCGGCTATTTTCCTGTTGCAGTTTGGCCGGGGCTGAGTTTGAACCTGCCACCCTCGGTATATGGGTAGGCCATGTAGGCATTTAATGCTATTAAGTTCCTTCTTAGCACTGCTTTTAATATATAGCAGAGGTTTTGTTACGTTGTGTCTCTATTTTTATTTGTTTTAAACAATAAAATTTAAAAATATGCCTTCTGTCTATTCTAAGAACTTTCAGGCAGGTTGTCTGATTTTCATGTATATTTATATAATTTTGAGAGTTCATCTAGGTTTTGATTTATAGATTTGTTCTCTGTAATCAAAGATACTTGACATATTTTCAAATTTTCTGAATTGTTGAAACCCTGTGGTCAAGCATATGGTCTTTTTTGAATAATGTTCCATGTGTAGATGAGAAGAACGTAAATTCTGTTGTGTCAAGTAGAAAGTTCTGTTACTATTTATTAAGTCAGTTTAATTTACAATTCAGTAAAAGTCTTGAGTTTCTTTGTTAATTTTCTACCTTTATAATCAGTCTTCTACTGTCAGAGGGGTGTTGAATTCCCCCACTATTATTGTATTTTACCTAGTGGTATTTGTTTTATGAATGTGAGTGCTTTGGTGATGCATGCCTGTACATTTAGGACTTTTACAACTTCTTGTTGAATTTATTCCTTTAGATAATGATATCTTTGCCTTTTTTTTTTCTGTTGTTAAAGGTCTGTTTTATCCAGTATAGAAATAGCTGTACCTTCTTGCTTTTCTTTTTTGTTTGTATGGAATATTTTTTTTCCCACCCTTTTACTTTGAGGGTATAAATATCTTTACCTGTCAGGTGGGTTGTTTATAAACATCATATGTTTTGAATGTTTTTAATCCATTGTACTATTATACATATATTTAAGTGGAGAAATTTAATCCATTTATGTGCAGGGTTCAGGTTGACAGGTTTTGTTCCATTTATAATGTTAATTGTTACCTAGTTGCTCTGGAGCCTCAATTGTGTAATTGCCTTATAGGATCTGTGAATTTTATAATTTTGTGTGATTTTATGATCATGAGTATGAGTATCCTTTAACTTTCATGTTTAGCATTTCTTATAGAGCAGACCTGGTGAGAATCAATTTCTTTAACATTTGCTCATCTGGAATTACTTTACTTTTCCTTAATTTATGAAGTTTAGTTAAGTAAAACACAAAATTCTTGACTGGCAGTTGTTTTTTTTTTTTTCTTTAAGAAGCCTAAAAGTAAGATTTCAGTCTTTTCTGGCTTATAATTTTTCTACTGAAAAGTCTCATTTTAGTATCATGGTATTTTATTTCTGGGCAATTAGACCCATTTTTCCTTGCTGGTTTTGCTTTTCCTTCACCTTGACTTCAGATAGACTGATGACTGTACACCTTGGTTAAGTTTGTCTTGTCATGTGTCTCCCAGGAGTTAACTGATTCCTTGCATGTGGGTGTCTAAATCTCTAGGCAAACCATGGGAATTTTCCTCAATTTTTCCCTCAAATAGTTTTTCTAAACTTTGTATCTCAGGCTCCCTGCTCCCTCCTTGGCTCTGTGGCAGCAGCAGCCCCAGGACAGGATGGAGACCTCTGGGTGCTGATCTTTTTTTCTTTTTTTGAGACAGAGCCTCAAGCTATCCCCCTGGGTAGAGTGCTGTGGCTTCACAGCTCACAGCAACCTCCAACTCCTGGGCTCAAGCGAGTCTCCTGCCTCAGCCTCCCAAGTAGCTGGGACCACAGGCGCCCACCACAACGCCCAGGTATTTTTTGGTTGCAGCCGTCATTGTTGTTTGGCAGGTCCGGACTGGATTCGAACCTGCCACCTTTGGTGTATGTGTCTGGCGCCTTAGCCACTTGAGCTACAGTAACTGAGCCAGGGTGCTGATCTTTCTAAACGGCACCCAGCTGTAACTGTTCAGGACACAAATGCATGTGGGACTTCACACAGTTTGAGCAATGCCTTTGTGCAAACAGTAGGCTGCTCTCTATATTAGTGTGGGGATCTGTGAACATAGAGGGGCCTATAACTAGAGATTGTATTTTATTTTCCTTTACTTTTTTATTATTTTAGTTTATGTTTTGTTTTAGATTAATGTCGGGGTAAAAGCAGTTAGATAGGCTCAAACTAACTGCATCTACTTGTCTATCTTGAAATGGAACTACTTTGTTTCTAATGTGATATCTTCCTAGGATTTTGATTGGAATTTCATACAGTTTATTGCTTTTTAGAGATTACGTATCTCACCAATATTGAATCTTTTGTTTAAAGCTATTGTAAATAACATTGTTTTTTACCCTTCAATCCAATTTTTCATTAATAGTATATAATAAGGGAACTTGGCAACCGTGTAGTCTCTGTTTCAATTACTCTCTGTGACCACTACAGCCATACACTATATATGAGTGTGTGAGGATGAATGTATTTTAATAAAACTTTATGTAAGAAGGAAAAAAATTGACTTTCATCTAGTTTATGTGTCAAAAATATAATTATTTTTATGATTTTCTTTTCAAAATATAAAATAAGTTAACTTGTAAGCCATACAAAAACAGATATTGTGCCAACTCACTTTCTGAATATTGGTGATGCATGACAACCAGTGAAACTCACTCATTGGTCAAAGTGGCTCTTTTTCCTTTGTGATTATTTGAATTTTCTGCACAAAAATCATGTTCTCAAATTAGATTTTGTTCTTTCTTTCCAATGTGTATGTCATTCGTATATTTTCATTCCTTATTTCAGAGAGTAGCTCCTCTGCTAGGATGTTAAATCAGTGTAATAAAAGTAAATGCACTGATATATTTCTTACCATAAACAATTATCAAGGCTAAAGTCTTAGACTATTAAATATGATGTTAATGGTAGTTTTTTTTTTCTTTTCTTGTTTTTGTTCCTCTTCATTCATCTACGTCTGGATTAAGATTTTTAAGTACCATTACATTCACCATAATTTCTTAATAACTTCCCAAGCCACGTTTATTAAAAGGATTTGCTCTGTAAAATTTGGCTTCAGTCGAAAAGCCACACTCAAGAATCCAGAAGACCACATGATTCCCACCCTTGGATTTTAAATAATACATATTATACATCTTATGCACTTTCTAAAACTATTTCATCACTATATATCTAAATTCCTTTATAAATCTCCGTAATAGTCACCATATATTTTAATATTTATATATTCTATAAGACCAGAGTACGTTGCCATTATTTTTACCTAGACAATTATTTTTAGAGAAATTAAAATAAAATCTGTAAATTTTTTTGTTTACTTTCATTTTATCATGTCTGTGTGTTTAGATCACAGACACACAGAATTTTTTTGTATATAGATCAAGTGTCTGTCTGCTACTTTATATCTAACTTTCTTTAACATTTTATGTAGATTACTTGTGCTAGTAATAAATTCATCTTCTGTTTTTATGAAAAAGTCTTTTACTTTCACATTTTGGAAAATGTATTTTGTGTGGTAGAAAATTCTAGTTTTATTATGTTCATTTGAAACTTTAAAGTTGAGATTCAACTATATTCTGCCTTTAATAATCTTTGACAAGTCTACTGAAATTTTTAGTTATGTTTTTTATTTTTTGTAATGTATCTTTTACCCATGGCTGCCTTCCAGATATTTTTTCTCAACTATGACTTTAAGCAGTTTGAAAAATATATGCGTAGGTGTTGTGCTTAAAAAAAAAATTCGATGTTATTTGTTTTCTAATAGTCTACTTTCAAAACTTTGGATATGTGTTAGAGAATCTTATGTAAACAAATCTATAACTTGTAATATATGTGGCACTATCACCATACAAATAGTCCCAAAAGAATACAAGAAGAAACTGTTCCCAGAACAAAGAAAGATGAATGTTGTATAATGCAAACCAGATTGAGACATCCAGAAACTACAAGGTATAGAAAATGTTAATGCAATTTATACATGTTCGTGTCTGATCTTCCTGAGTGAAGAACTTCTTCTGTGTAGACACAAATTATATATCTTAGCCCGAAAACTATAGACTGGAGGGTAGTAAACAGAAAAATTTCCCTGTTATACAACAAATATACGGATTTCTCCCACATATACAAATGCTTCTTTGTTTGAAGTTAGCACAAGAGCTATTGCACTTCAGGTTTTCTGAGGAACTGAACACCAGGTAAATAATATTGCATATGGATTTTTGGAAAGGTGAGGTGGATTAGGCCAACGGAGAAGTTTCAAAGTAATTGCCACAGAGGTTTTCATCATTCCTACTGAGAATTCTGAAGCTTGAAGTACCTTTTAGTGATGACTTATATAGTAGCAAGAGGACCGTGGCTTTATATTCCAGCTGGAAGCTTTATATTCCAAGCCTACCTCTCAGACAGGCAGCATTCTTTTGAGTCTTCACCCTTACCTCAGCTAAAGCTGTCTCTGGGAAGGGACATTGCAATTCAGTTGTTGGCCACCAAAACTCCTAGCAGTGGGGGCAAGGATGGACTCTGTCCTGAAAGGAGAGAACCTGGTGGTGGACTGCAGCTGACCCTACCTGTGCTTTTGATAAAGCAATAGTAAGTATTTCTAGACTAACTTTAAAAAAAAATGCTCCTTAATTATTTTATTAAATTGGCTCGGCGCCTGTGGCTCAATCGGCTAAGGTGCCAGCCACGTACACCTAAGGTGGCGGGTTTGAATCCCCAGCCCGGGCCCGCCAAACAACAATGATGGCTGCAACCAAAAAATGGCCGGGCGCTGTGGTGGGCGCCTGTGGTCCCAGCTACTTGGGAGGCGGAGGCAGGAGACTCACTTGAGCCCAGGAGTTGGAGGTTGCTATGAGCTGTGATG
>CAUYQV010106577.1:0-11660 GCA_963574575.1 Galagoides demidoff
GCGCCTGTGGTCCCAGCTACTTGGGAGGCTGAGGCAGGAGACTCGCTTGAGCCCAGGAGTTAGAGGTTGCTGTGAGCTGTGATGCCATGGCACTCTACCCAGGGGGATAGCTTGAGGCTCCGTCTCAAAAAAAAAAAAAAAAAAGGAAAGAAATTTAAAAAGAAATCCTAATTTGAAAAATAAAAAAAGAGGTTCGGTGCCTATAACTCAGCAGCTAGGGCACCAGCCTCATACACCAGAGCTGGGGGGTTCAAATCTAGCCCAGGCCAGCTAAACAACAATGACAACTATAACCAAAATATAGCCAGGCTTTGTGATGGGCACCTGTAGTCCTAGCTACTTGGGAGGTTGAGGCAAGAGAATCGCTTAAGCCCAAGAGTTCTAGGTTGCTCTGAGCTCTATGATGCCACGGTACTCTACCAAGGGTGACATAGTGAGACTCTGCCTCAAAAAAAAGAAAAGAAAAAGGAAAAAAGAAAAAAACACTTTGAGATTTGCTGCCCCAGTTCTAAAAGGTAAATTTTGTCCTGTTTCTCAAACCCAGTCTACTTCCTAGTGTCTCTTAGTTCACTAACTAGCTCTCTATCACTCTCTACCACCTCACCTTTCACTCAGTAAACTCCTTAGTTCCATCACACCCCATCCCTTCTTCCCAGCATGTAGGGGTCCCTAAGTCAGGGTATGTGGAACCAGGATGGCTATACACGCACAAAGCTGGCCAACAGCCCCTTCCTCATCTTTGGGACAGATAGTCTGGGAAGAGAGAAAAAACTCAGTGGTCATTTCAAAGGAATAAGTTAAATGTAAAACCAGATCCCTAAGATTTGTCTTAATAGCAAAGTACAGAGATGGTATGGGAGGCAGTTTGGAGAAGAAAGGTCTAGAGATGTTCCCTAAGAAAAGAGAGCTGAAGAACCCTTTTATGGAGAGCAAGTCCATGCTTCTTCCCTGCTTAGGAAGAAGTAGGAAATAAGTTCAAACCCCTCATTCTTCTAGAACTGAAGTTCTGCCTTCTCTTTTTAAGCACGCCTACCATTATCAGCATCCACCCACGAGCTGAATCGTATGTCTGGGTTCCTGCTACCCAACCTCTGACTTCCCTCAGCTGCCTTCACACCTGCCTAAATTGCTGAAGACCTCCTATTCTCACCAGTCATGGAAAACATGCCTGCACCTCCCATCAGCAGCACCGCGTGGCCATGTTCCTGGGATACCTTAGCAGGACTGGACTTGCTGCTAGGATCTGAGCCTTCATCTGTTCTCCAGTGACTCCACCCCACATTGGTCTGATCTGATTCCTAGTTCCCAGATCCCCAGGTCAACACTGTTACCCCCAAGGGAACTGAGCCCCATGGAGCTTCATAAGCCAGTTGGATGAAATTCCTATCCCAAGTTAGATGGCAGCTTTTGCCTGGAGTGACATGTCTGTGAACACAGCTAACCTGAAACCACATAGAAAGTGAGTAACCATATTATTGCAGACTTAATATAGAGTGATGAACACCAAGGGTACAAATGTCTGGATCAGGCGTCCGCAAACTGCGGCCTGCCAAGGACATTTATCCAGCTGGGTATTTTTGCCACTGCTGCCTGTCCTGCTTAGCGGCCGACTCGTCCCAGGGCCCGCAGTCTGGCCCTCCAATGGTATGAGGGACAATGAGCTGTACCTTAGAATAGGAACATATGCAGCCTAGTGTGGTGGAGAGAGCACTGGCCTAGGTGCTGCAGACCTGAGGACTGGTCCCAAGGTCCTCTCTGTGTGCCTATTGCCATAACCTCCACTCCAGTCCCAAATCCTGCCTCCTTGCTTCCAATTTAGCATCTCTGCTCCCAGGCACTCGTTCTAGGTCCATCTTCCACCTGCCTCTAATGCCTAATATGGCCTCGAGCAGATATCTGGCCCCTTTAGATCTGTGTAATCATGGAGCATGCCCAGTGTTATTGATGAGCCACATCGTTATTGATCCATCCTGAGAGGGAATAGTGTGTGTCTGTTATCATATCAGGTCCCTGTCGGAAGTATTTAATTTCCAAAGGGAATCTGGGCATACGTTGGGCCTACAGAGACTTCAAGGTAAAAAGAGGGAACCAGTTCTTTTATATGTGAAATTTCCTGGTCATATTAGTATAATAAGACATTTTTAACTAGTCCCTTTTTATTGTAATGAAATAGAAACTTATTTTTTAAAAGGAACAAACATCACACTGGCCTTTGAGGACTTTACTAGTTCCGCAATTCTGAAGGTCCTCTATCTTCCCACATTCAATCTGTGTATTGAAAACTCCATTCCACTTTTTTTGAAGAAGTGACCCCCTGCCATGGTTGTCCCCAAAATGTCAGCGGTGTGAGAAAATGCTAGCAAATAGCTGTCTTCAGCTGTAGATAAAATTCTGATATTTTTCCTCTGCCTTCTTCCTAAGGCAAGTCAGCAGTTAGCGTAAGAAATAAATACTTCAGAATTTTTGACATATCGAAAAATGTCCTCAAGATTCACTTGCTGTTGAAATGTCGAGATTTTTCTACCACAATGCCTTCATTCATCTCCCTGCTGGCCAGTCCTCTTTAAAAGTAAGCTTCATTATTTTACTTACTGCCTCACACGTCTGTAAAAGTGCTTCATGGCTTCAGGGTACAGTCAGATTCATCACTCTGGCATTTCAAAGGCCTCCACCACTGTGCCTTATTTTCTCCTAGCCCCCAGAAGAAACTCTTAGTTCAAGCCACAGAGTTCTGCTCACTGCTTTCCACAAAATATCTGACATATTCCTAGTCCGCCTATCTGCTTCTGCCCTTTCTACTTCTCCATTTATCTGACATTTACAGTTTTCAAAATACGCTGCTCAAGTCCTTCCTCTTTCATAGTAAGAGGTCACAGAGCCAGCGGCGAGCTCCCCCTCCCTGCAATGTTTGCATAACCTGTTTACTATCTGTTTACTCACTGGGCATGTTGTCTCACGGCAGACCTTGTACGTATTTTTACTTGTTTTTCTAGTCCATCCATGTACATATTTACCTTTTCATGTTAGACTCTGAGGTCAAGGATCATATCCACCATTGTTTTAGCACACTGTTGACTCACAATATTTACTAGTCTTAATAGGTTGACAGTTAAAAATGAAAAGTCTTTGCTTGTCCCATAACCTTCCCTACTTTCTTTTTTATCATGAACCACTTTACTTCCAAAAGACCAACATTGTTCTTCCTTGTTGGAACTTGTGAGGAATTCTAGGTTTTAGCATTAGCAGGGAATACTCCTGGAGAGAGAGCAGCTCTGGTATGGATGGCTTTCTCCACGGCTTCCACCTTCCATCTGGAGGAGACGTTCTCCTCCATGAGCACGCTGCTGCCTCTCACACATCCGGCTTACAGTAAAAAGACAAAAAAGGCCTTCCCTGGGGTTACCTTTGCACAAAATGGACAAGATTTATTCATCATTAAGGAAGGCCCCAAGGGAAACAGATGCAAATAAAAACATTAAAAACAGGCCAGGAGCAGTGGCTCACAAGTGTAATCCCAGCACTCTGGGAGGCTGAGGCAGGCAGTTGCCTGAGATCACAAGTTCAAGACCAGCCTGAGCCAGAGTGTGACCCCATCTTTAAAAGTAGCTGGGCTTTGTGTCAGGCACCTATCGATCATCCCAGCTACTCCAAAGGCTGAGGCAAGAGAATCACTTGACCCCAAGTGTTTGAGGTTGCTGTGAGCTGTGATACCACAGCACTCTAACAAGAGCAACATAGTGAGACTCTGTCTCAGGAAAAAAAAGAAAGGAACTATGTAGGCGTTGGAGGTTGTTGTGAGCTGTGATGCCATGGCACTCTACCCAGGGTGACAGCTTGAGGCTCTGTCTCAAAAGAAAAAAAGAAAAAGAAAAAAAATCAAAGGAATAATGAACATAGGATTTAGGACAATGCTTCCTTTGGATGTGGAGAGGCACTGGGATACAATGAGGGAGCCATATAGTTAGATAAATTGTCAAGAAGCTAGTTTTCATGTTGAATTTTCAAGTGTTTATTACATTATTTTAAAATAACTGAGCAAATAAACATTTAAATGACCAGAAGAACAAAGCACACTGTGGACTCACAATATTTACTAGTCTTAACAGGTAACCTCTAAAAATAGATCTCCGGCTAGGTACCTGTAGCTCAGTGGTTAGGGTGCCAGCCACATACACCAGGGCTGGTGGGTGTCAACCCCACCCAGGCTTGCTAAACAGTGACAACTACAACAACAACAACAATAAAAAAAAAAAATAGCCAGGTGTTGTGGCAGGCACCTGTAGTCCCAGCTACTTGGGAGGCTGAGGCAAGAGAATTGTTTAAGCCCAAGAGTTTGAGGTTGCTGTGAGCTGTGACGCCATGGCACTGAGAAGGACATAGTGAGACTCTGTCTCAAAAAAATAAAAAATAAAAATAGATTCCAAGAATATTACAGTGGTTTTTAAAAGTACAACAGAAGAAGATAAATGCTGATGGTAGAGAAAGAAATAAAAGAGAAAATAAAAAATCTTGTAAGTGAATGCTATATTCAAAACAACCAAAAATAGGGGGAAAGGGTGATCAAAAGGCATGTTAAGACATGAGGGACAGGCTAGAAAATCAGAATGAAAGAATAAAAGTATAGAAATGTATGATTAAGGTATACAAAAGAGATTTAATTTCTTGAAAATAGAGATGTGACAGAAATAATACTTAAAGATACAGTAGATGAAATGTTTCTGAAATAAAGTCTTCATCCATAAAAAATACATACAGTATATTAGGGAAAAAATTATATAGGAAGATGAACCCAAGATACATCTGGAAGAAACTACTCATCTTCAAAGATAATGAATTTGTTCAAGCAGAAAAGGCGAATTGCTTATAAGGAGGAAAGAATTAAGTTGACTTCAGACATTTCCACAGTGATACTGAAATGTTTGAAGATGACTACTACACGTTTTAGAGCATAAAAACATGACCCAAAACTCCATAACCAGATGTGGTAGGCAAAAGGTAAATTTCTCCATATCCATTTTCTTCTTCCTTTTTAACAGAAAGAAACTAGATCCTAGTTAGACAATTGCCATCAGCTAAAAAACTATATATTCCATAGACATGTAATTAAGTTTTGGCCAATGACACTTGTGTGTCAGTTCAGAGACACCCACTTAAAGGTGGGGCCTACCCTTCTTTATTTTTTCCTTCATCCTGCTCCCTGAAGTATGGGCATGATGACTGGCATTTTCTTTTTTCTTTTTTTTGAGACAGTCTTAAGCTGTCACCCTGGGTAGAGTTCCATGGTGTCACAGTGCATAGCAACCTCAAATTCTTGAGCTTAAGCAATTCTCTTGCCTCAGCCTTCCAAGTAGCTGGGACTATAGACGCCCACCACAACACCCGGCTATTTTTTGGTTGCAGTTGTCATTGTTGTTTTAGCTGGCTCAAACCCACCAGCATGGGTCTATGTGGCCAGCACCCTAACCCCTGAGATATGGGCACTGCCTAATGGCTGGCATTTAAATAGGCTTCTGAACTCTGAGGACCAGACCATTCTTTAAGAAATGGTAGCACAGCAAGCCAAAACGGCTGCAGGTCCCTGGTGAATTTAAGGGGGCATCAGGCAAGTTCTAGACTTCCATCATATGAGAGAGTAATAAATGTCCAACTTGTTACAATCTCTTATGTGGATATGTGTTGGAGGAAGAAGGCTGTTTATAATCAGTCAAACTTTAAGTGATTATGATAGCAGATTCCATCTAAAATATTATATGTATATAAAAAATAGTCCTTAAGCTTGGGAGGAAAAAATTAGATGATAAAACTCAGCCAAAAAAAGTCAAATCAAAATAAAATAGGAATCAAAATATAAAAGCCATTAAGGAAATATTGATGCTGAAAAATAATTCACTTAAATGTAAAACTAAGATTAAATAACTGTAAGCATTATGGTTACAGATAGAATGTAAATGATGAAAATCAAGAGGATGATGGAATGGTAAGTGTGCTGTTTTCTCATCTTATATCACATTAGATCAATAGATACAGTAAAAAATGGAATAAAAAATTTTTAATATGATTCCTAGCATTTTTCACAATTATTTGTTGGAAAAAAATTTAATAACTTCCATAGCAAAGAAGCATTTTTCTTAAGTGCAGTAATTGTTGTAGTTTTACTTCAATTTTACTTACCTTTGTCAAGTACAAGTATAATTAAAGTCACTATATTTTATTTCAAAATAGCATGTAGAATAAGATTCTCATGTTTGTCTGCCAATCTCTCTCTTTTTTACTGTGTATCTATCTACCTACCTTTTCCTCTTTCTGTCTATATCTGAGATACACATAGAATGTTTTGACAGATCTTCAACAAATGACATTTGTTGTGGGTCCAAATGGTGGAATCTTTTAAAATTTTCTGTGTTTTAGTAAGGATCATGTATTATTTTAATAAAATACAGTATAACTTCCATAGTTGATCACCTCTCTACATTGACCACCTCCTTAAGTTGACTTAATTTTCATAGACCAGACATGTACCACAGGTCCTCAATGGAAGTTATTTATGTACACCACCTGTATGTAACAGTACAGTAGGCCTGGTTCCTTATGTTGACTACCTCTATATGTTAACTAGTTTCTTACAGTTCCTCAGGTGGTCAACTTACAGACATTCTACTGTATATCCACTTTGTAAAAATCAAATTAAAAAATAAAAAAGAATCCCAGCCATCTACTTCTGGAAAAATTTTATAACTATGAGCAAAAGAAAAAAAATACCTACCCCCAAACCCAGATAGTAATAGAATTTAATACAGTAGAATCTCTGTAAGCTGACCACCCAAGGGATTATAACAATCTGGTCAACATATGGAGGTGGTCAACATAAGGAACCAGACCAACTATACTGATACGTACACGTGGTGTAGGTCTGGTCTATGAAAATTAAGTCAACTTAAGGAGGTGGTCAATGTAGGGAGTAGTCAACTATGAGCTTCTATTATATTCCAAGCTTTTCATCTGGATTCTATAATTATCTAGTTCTATAATTATGAACTTTGGAATAAAAGCCAATATCGACACTCTTTTTTTTTTTTGCAGTTTTTGGCCAGAGCTGGGTTTGAACCTGCCACCCCCCGCGTATGGGGCCAGCATCCTACTCCTTTGAGCCACAGGCACCACCCACAATACTCTTATTATACATCTTCCTGAAGGCAATATTTTACAGTTGTATTATAATTACATTTTTGTCAAAGGAAATGTTCAACCTGTTAATCAGTTAGATGTAAGCATTCCACATTGTATATCAAATCAGCACATTGTACCCCATAGATGCATTAATGTACATAGTTATCATTTAATAATTAAAAATAGGCTTGGCACCTGTGGCTCAAGTAGCTAAGGCGCCAGCCATATACACCTAAGGTGGCAGGTTCAAATCCAACCCAGGCCGGCCAAAAACAACAATGACGCTGCAACCAAAAAAATAGCCAGGCGTTGTGGCGGGTGCCTGTGGTCCCAGTTACTTGGGATGCTGAGGCAGAAGACTCACTTGAGCCCAGGAGTTGTAGGTTTCTGTGAGCTGTGATGTCACAGCACTCCATCCAGGGGGACAGCTTGAGGCTCTGTCTCACAAAAAATAAAATAAAATAAATAATAATAATTAAAAATAAATAGAAAGTATGCAAATATCAAACTTTAATAGCTATTGTCATATTATAAAGTCTTGTTTTCTGTTCAACAAAATAAAACAGAAAAACAAATCACTAAAATAAATAAATAAATATAAGTAATGTAGGTAGGGCTGGACACAGTGACTCATGCCTATAAACTAGCATTCTGGGAAGCCGAGGCAGGTAGATTGCTTGAGCACAAGAATTTAAGACCATCCTGAGCAAGAGTGAGACCCCCATCTCTACTAAAAATACAAAAACTAGCCAGGCATTGTGGTGGACAGCTATAGTCCCAGATACTCAGGAGGCTAAGGCAAGAGAATCACTTGAGCCCAAGAGTTTGGGGTTGCTGTGAGCTAGGCTGCTGCTGTGGCACTCTAACCGGTGCAACAGACTGAGACTCTGTCTCAAAAAATAAATAAATAAAATAAAATAAAGTAGGTAGGGAATCGTTTATCTTTATTTCATAGATGGGCAAATGGCATCCAAGGTAACAGACCTAAATAGTGGCAGAGCAGGGACCAGAGCTAAAATTCTAATTTCCAGACCAGATGTTCCCAGAGAAAGACAGTTATTGTTATTCTTCCCTTGTTGAATATGACTGGTTTTTATGGCAGTAAAATAAACCAGCACATACCCAATAGAGCCATCGGTTCATGAAATTTTAGACTTACAAGGGACCCTGGGGATTGTCTTAGGCAGGGATTCTGCACAAAAGCCTCAGCAGCTCCTGTCCAGCCCCCAGCTGGAGTGATGCTCATGTGCCCCCAGGTTCCCACTGCAGGAGAAAACTATTTTTTCTCTTACCTGATTTACATATTAATGTTCCATAAGATGTCTTTTGAAAAAGAGGCATGACTTCTACAAATAGGTTTAAAACCACTGATAGCCTAATGTTACAGAAATAGAGAGGTGATTTAATATATTGCAAAGTGAGGAAGTTTCAAGAAGTACCAACAAATTCACAGGAGAATAAGCAATCTTGGACCAAGCTTTATTTTGGGACTGTGTGATATCATTCCACTTAGGAGCAGCTGCTTTTCTGAATTCACACTTCTCCTTTTTTCCTAAACCACTAGCTAAATAACGCAAGTGTACAGACTGTACAAATCTTATGTGGTCAAGAAATTGTAGATTTCATGCACGCACAAGAACCGGAGAAAATTTTCAAATGTCTTGCCTTATAATGCCTCATGTTCTAACTCGGAAAATTGCCTAACTGGAGCAGCTGTCTGCAGTTAAAAATGTGGATCCATTTTAAAGGTGGCAGGAATGTTCTTTATTAGATATAAATATCACTGTGTTTCTGAGGTTGATGATGCCAGTTTAATGCAAATTGTAGGCAATATAATAATTTACATTTATCAAGTTCTTTACAAATTATAATCAGCGGCTTGGCGCCTGTGGCTCAAGTGGCTAAGGCCCCAGCCACATACACCTAAGGTGGTGGGTTCGAATCTAGCCTGGGCCCACCAAACAACAATGACGGCTGCAACCAAAAAATAGCCGGGCGTTGTGGCAGGCGCCTGTGGTCCCAGCTACTTGGGAGGCTGAGGCAGGAGACTCGCTTGAGCCCAGGAGTTAGAGGTTGCTGTGAACTGTGAGGCCACAGCATTCTACCCTGGGGGACAGTTTGAGGCTCTGTCTTAAGAAAACAAAACAAAACAAAACAAATATAATCAGTAAAGTAGCATTTGGTCCATTAAGAAGGGCATAGGGTTTTTGTTTGTTTGTTTTGCAGGTTTTTTTTTTTTTTCTGGCCAGGGCTGGGTTTGAACCTACCACCTCCAGCATATGGGGCCAGTGCCTTACTCCTTTGAGCCACGGGCACCACCCTAAGAAGGGCACAGGTTTTAAGTAGAGACATACCTAGTCTTGCCATTTAGTAGCTGGTAAGCCTTGGGCAAGCCTCCCTAGCCCACAGAGGCTGTTTTGTCATCTGTGAAGTGGAACTATCCTGAGGATTTGGTGTAATAACACAAGTTAAGTGCCTAGCTCCCCCTCAAGAAATTTCAATTTCCTTTCCTTCTCCCTTCTGGAAAGTTGAGGATAAATGAGATTTTTATTCACTGAACCTTATTTTAAATATACCGGAGTTTAAGCCACAATATATGGGAAATTATTTCGTTAAAGAATCCTTTTGCAATCTGATTCATAACCAGTTATCAGTGTATTACAATGAAAAGAGCCCTAGGCAATTATCAGAAAACCTTGGCTCTTATCTCCATTTTCCTGCCCTTACGCTGAACCAGTGACATAGCCATCTTTATAGGTCACAAATGGTTGGATGGATTTGTGGTGCTGGGTAAACTATAATCTCTCTGAGATTCAATTTCCTTGTCCATTAGATAAATTTAGGTAATTATATTCATTCATTGATTAGACATTCATATGCCTATGCGGCAGGCACTGTTTTAGAAGATGACAGTGTCCTGAAGAATGTGACAACATCCCTTTCCTTGTAGAGCTCTGTTCTATAGAGAGACATATAATCAATAAGCAAATAAACTGGTTTCTTTAGGTAGTGATAAAGTATTCAGTTACTATGTGATCACTAAGGTTTGCTTCAGCTGGAAAATGAAAAAAATATTAGGTCATTTTTGTAACAGATTACATTTTTTCTTCCTGAATTTTTTTAATGCAAGATATACCTGTGGATACATTTGTTACTTTTTTTTTTTTAAGACAGAGTCTTGCTCTGTCACCACTACTATAGTGTAGTGGCATCATCTAACTCACTGCAACCTCAAATTCCTGGACTCAAGCTATCCTCCTGTCTCAGCCTCCCAAGTAGCTGGAACTAAAAGTGCACACCACCATGCCCTGTTAGCGTTTCTATTTTTCATAGAGATGGAGGTCTCACTCTTGCTTAGGCTGCTCTCAAACACCTGAGCTCAAGTGATCCTCCCACCTTGATCTCTCAGAGTGCTAGGAATACAGGTATGAGCTACTGCATTCGGCTTATTTGTTGCTTCTTAAAAATAGAAAGAAATACTATGACAGTGGGAAATCTTTAAAGGGGAGCTTTAGAAAATCTTAAATAAAAGGATTCAGGGTCCAGTAGGACATACACAAGTATCCACAGAGGTGGAGAAAAGTAGAGGGGGTTTATATGAGAAAATATGTTTGGTTACATGTAATGCAAAAATATCAAGTAAATGTGGCTGAAAGAATAAGGGGCTTATTGTTCCTGGGCTAGTCTGGCAGCACAGTGCCTGCAGGGCAGGCTGCTCTCAGCCGTGTTTACCACAAACTGTTTCTCCCTCTGTGGCTTCTTGGTTGCAAGACGGCAGATGAAAATTCCTCCCAAAACATTGCATCAATGTTTCAGGCAGAAAGAGGCAGGTTTGGGAATAAAGCTCACTGCCAACTTGGTCTGCCTCATCCAGCCATTTTCACTTGCAACTCATTAGCCAGAACTGGACCACACTGACATTTTCCTGCTGGGCACATAGCTATCCCCCCAAAAAAAACCAAGATGTTACAAACCAAGAGGGTAAGGATGAGTAGTGGCTAGAGAATTAGCAGTATCTACTACACAGGTGGGCCAAGCTTCACTAAGAGATATGATTCTGAAGATCTGTAAGACAAACATTTAGTGGCTGTGTACGGTGGCTCATGCCTGTAATCCCAGCACTCTGGGAGGCTGAAGCAGGTGGATTGCCTGAGCTCAGGAGTTGGAGACCACCCTGAGCAAGAGTGAGACCCCATCCCTTAAAAATTAGCCAGGTGTTGTGGTGGGAGCCTGTAGTCGTGGCTATTCGGAAGGCCGAGACAAGGGGATCATTTGAGCCCAAGAGTTTGAGGTTGCTGTGAGCTATGAAGCCATGGCAATCTACCAAGGGCAACAAAGTGAGACTGGGTCTCAAAAAAAAAAAAAAAAAAAGACAAACATTTACCAAAGAAAATCATTACTAAAAGAACATTTTTGGCATGAAACTTTTATATAGCAAATGTTATTTGGCATACAAATGATCTCTAGTACCACTCTCTAACCTTTCTGTGTCA